>PVKC010006022.1:0-31863 GCA_004027635.1 Crocidura indochinensis | reverse complement strand
ACTGAGTAGAGACAATGTCTATGAAAAGAAATGGTATTTAAGTTTCATGGTATTTAAGTGTCTACAATGTGTAAAATTCTATATTTGGTGCAACCTAATAAGTATCTTATGTGATTTTCACATTGTTTAATAAGTTATTAATATGCCCCAATTTTAAAATTGTGAGAAGGAATAACTAGAAAGACACAACATATACTTCAATTTACTCAGCAAATGAAAGTCATGAGTTCAAGTTTGTATTATGATTAATAATGGTACATTTTAAAGGAATTTGTATTGTGATAGGTATTGGCTATACAGAGGTTGACAGAGTAGGATGAAGATATTCATACACAATAGAATAAAAGCATGAAGCTGATGGGTTATGTCGAAGATTATCTTAACATTTTAAAAACAAATGTTAAGATTATAGACCTGTCATCAAAAAAAAAGACAAAAAAGAGAGTGAAATCAATATTATCAACTAGGGATAATTTTTATCTCTTCTAATAATCATAGCAAATCAATACTGAAAATTTATTGTATGTAAAGACTCATTGGTGGGACCCGGGAGATAGCATGGAGGTAAGGCGTTTGCCTTTCATGCAAAAGGTCATCAGTTCGAATCCCGGTGCCCCATATGGTCCCCTGTGCCTGCCAGGAGCAATTTCTGAGCATGTAGCCAGGAGTAACCCCTGAGCACTGCCGGTGTGACCCAAAAAACAAAACAAAACAAACAACAACAACAACAAAAAAAGGACTCATTGGAAGTAAAAGAAGAAAGGACAGTAACCAGGCAAATAATACATAGACATCTGCATATAAAAAATAAAACTGCACTATTTTGTACTTTTATCACTGAAACACAACTACAAATATGTTTGTAATCATGGTACTTAAATAAAGATATTATTATAATTTAAAAAAGAATCAAAGATGCAAAAAGGGTGGGGGCGCACCTAACATCTGGGACAACCTGCATTTTTTTTATTTTGACCAAAGTGGATTATAAATCATTCACAGTAATTTTTTTAGGTACATAGTGACATTGAATCAGGGGCATTCTCAGCACCAATGTTGTCCTCCCTCCATCCGTGTTCCCAGCACACATCCCATAACACCCTTTTTTACCTTCTGGGTTGCTAGTATAAGTGGTCCCCTTTGTGTCTAGCATGTGGTAGATTGGGTATCAATTCTGTTTCGTTGGCTTTGCATTTGGTGTTTAAGTCTGATAATTTTTTTTTATTTCTACTTGATGTTCATATGACTATTTGGTTGGTACCCTCCATCATTTCCCCCTCAGTTTTTGAGGCAGAACAAGATGATTCAAATTATGTGATTCTGTTTGAAAAAATAAAATAAAATAAAATAAAATAAAATGGGCAAAAATCAAACAAGCAAAAAATGGGAAGAGTCCTTCTAGAGGCTATAGATATCAACTTAAGAGAAGAAAGGGAAAAAGTAAGAAAAACTTAACAAAATAATCAAAGAAAAACTCGATAAGCACCACAGCAATAAAGACACCAATCACACAATAACCACGGTCCTGAAATAAAAACAAAACAAAGCACACACACACACACACACACACACACAAGAGAAAACCCATGGGGAAAAATGACAAGCAACAAACAACAATAACAAAACCTCCAAAAAAGTTAATTTGTGCTTCTCTCTTTTTTTCTTGCAAAGGCACAGTAAATACTGGGGAAATTAGAAAAGGAACTCCTTTGGCCTAGAGATACAGGGTTTCTCTGCCCTTGAATTATACTGTCATGAGAATAACTACAGGCTCCATACATGTTCTTTCACTCTTCCCTTGGTCCTTTGGTGGTGTCTGGAAACTTTCTGCTCCATCTTGGATGATAAAAATCCTGCCTCTGTAGCTAGAGATCTTGGTATTTGCACAGGTCAAAGGATAGTACCTAGGATAGAATCTTTCTTTACGGTTCTAGGAGTTCTATTCCATCACTATTGGACAACCCGCATTATTATACTTAGATGAGTGGGAGGGAAGACATGAAGAATGGGTATAAACAGGTCAGAGCTGCCAGAGTGATTGTGGGCAACTTAGATTTGAACCTCCATGCTCATCCTTAGCATCCCATATGGTCCATTGAGCACCGCCAGGAGTAATTTATGAGTGCAGAGTTAGAAAAATCCCTGAACACAGTTGGATGCGACCAAAACAAAACAAACAAACAAACAAATAAAAACTGACCCTCTTAAAAGAAACAATTGCCACACACTGTTTTAACCTCTCACAATTTTGCTGGTGGGCACCGTATGATGCTCACTCTTCATGCTAGTACCACTTTTCATGTTAGTAAAGTTCCAAGGCAAGTGCCTGAGAAAGTTCCATCCACCTACTTATGACAGAGGTATGTTTTGTGGAACAGAGAAAACAACTATCAAGACATTACTCCAGGCAAATACACTGGCTCTGATTATTCCTCACTTGACTTAGCAAACAAACCAAATTCTTCTTGCTCTCAAGAACCCTTTGGGATTTACAAGGAAAAAATTCTTCCAAGATCCTCCCCCAACTTTTTGGCAATGCTAAGGATAAATCCAGGGTTTCACAGATGCAACGTAATATTCTACCTTTGAGATGCATATCTGGTCTTCCTTGTAATATGCCATTTGAAGTGATGTAAAATCATATAGAGGACACAATGCAAGAACTCACTTTGTTGCTCAACATTTCAAATCAATCACTGAACACTCCTTCAAGTTATAAGCATTCCCTCTCTTTCTGATAGCACAAAATATTCCACTTCCCTTACCTATCCTGGAAACAATTTTCCAAGATGATTTGTTGGATTTTATTGGATAGTGTCCAAACTACTCTATTATATATGTCCAGATCAGTTTTGTTTTGCTTTGTTTTTAATGAATATCCTTAGACCTTTCACTAATCACAATGCTCCTTGTTTACTGGTTCTTAGGAGAGTGAAGAGAGCTATTGGGTAGGAGGTAGAACTCTAGTGTATTTTACACCTCAATACATAGAGCTAATTCTTTCTGCTAATGATATTAGGATAAAATCCGTCAAATTTAAGCAGGAAGTTAGGTAGTAATATTGTTACCAGAGTATAATTATCATCTTCAAAAGCATAATTTTAAAGGTGGAATACTGATAATTAAGAATAAATTGCTTGGGTTTTTATATAGGAACTAGTAAAGGTCTTATTTAGTCCAGAACAAAGTATCAAAATATAAATAAATGTAAGAGTATCACTAATATTAAAGAAAATCATTGGCTAGAGTTAATAAAAGATACAACAGAAGTTTGGGGTGAAATATTTTGTTTGTTATCTTGAAAAGCTGAATATAATGAGATGTGAGTGGTATTATAAGGACGGATTGGCCCTTGTCATGTTTTGACATGTTTGACACATGGAGTATAGAAATTATTAAAATTTGTTTAACAACAGTGCATCAAATAATGTATGGAAAGTATTTTACTAAAGATAGGCATTATATCTTAGAATTTAGAATATCTAATCCTGTATCTCAATTTAAGTAGGTAATTATAATAGCAATAATTAACATTTTGAACTCTAAGCTTATGTTATAGACCTCAAAATAATTTTAGTCATGTTTTAAAAATATTTTGTGGAATAAAATGTAAAAAGGTTAAATAGTAATTAGTGAAATCAAGGTTGACTCCAATTCATATGACTCCAATGGCCCTATCTTAACTAAGAGACTATATTTGAAGTAAATATAGTTAGACATGCAGAGTAAATGAGCTAAAAATATGTTTTACAGAAATAGATTTGAGGACACCCAGAATCACTAAAAGAGTAAGAACAGATACACAAGGACACAGACACTGAGTGTCACAAAAAAATAAAATTAAAAATGCTACTAAATTATTTTAGAAAAGGGAAATAGGGGCCCTGGAGATAGCATAGAGGTAAGGCATTTGCCTTTCATGCAAAAGGTCATTGGTTCGAACCCCGGTGCCCCATATGATCCCCCGTGCCTGCCAGGAGCAATTTCTGAGCATGGAGCCAGGAGTAACCCCTGAACACTGCCGGGTGTGACCCAAAAACCAAAAATAAAAAAATAAAAAAAAATGAAAAGGGAAATAAGAGTCTGAATATATTGAATAGAGAGAATGTGGCTAGAGTAATAGAATTTTGAATAGGACATTTTCCTTTCATATAAACAAGCTCTGTCCATCCCAGGCATGCTAGAGTGATTCTTGAGTGGAAGATCAGGAGTAACCAATCCCTGGGAATGAGCAAGTGTGATCCAAAACAAAAAATTAAAGAAGAAAATGAAGAAGAGGAAGATAGAACAGGAGGGAAGAGAAAAGAAGAAATGAAGAAGCAGAAGAAAGAAGCAGAAGAAGGAGGAGGAGAATGAGAAGGAGGAGGAGAAGAAGAAGAAAGCAATACTAAGGTAAACTTTTAATGTTTTACAGTAATGGTAAATAATCTTATTGTAGATGGATTTTTTGGGGGGTCACACACACCCGGCAGTGCTCAGGGGTTACTCCTGGCTCCATGCTCAGAAATTGCTCCTGGCAGGCACGGGGGACCATATGGGGCACCGGGATTCGAACCGATGTCCTTTTGCATGAAAGGCAAACGCCTTACCTCCATGCTATCTCCCGGGCCCCGTAGATGGATATTTTTTAAATGGAAACTTCATTAAAATATTTGTCTGACTGCATCATACAAGTTATAAAACTAGCAAAGCCTCAAAATCCAAGCTCTTAGCAGAAAGTTAAGCTTTTAGATAAATCTCAATTAGTGTAGTTTTTGCCTAAAGCTGGTCGCCAGTTTTCAATCTGTCGCTGAAAAGCTGATTGATAAAAAGCTTCTAGAATTTTTCAAGAAATTCACTTCAGTAATCAGTTCAGGGTCTTTCATAAAAGAGTACTCTTAAAAAGTTATATTTGGAACTACAGAGTTATGAATCTAGAAATTCATAACTCATTGAAATTCATTATGTCATTGAGTGATATGCCCAACGCTGCCTTTCAACAGAAAATGTAAATCCTATTATGAGGATGATAATACTTTATAGATCTTCATACCTTTTGTGCCTAATTCAATAAAAATTGACTTTGACTAAAAGATAAGTATAAAAATAAAAATTAAGTTAAAAAAGAAAAGAATCCTGTACCAAATGAGCATCAGTTAGGGCAGTTGGCTTTGATCCCCCACCTTTAATCCCCAACATTCCTTGTAGCTCCTCGAAGCATTGCCAAGAGTGATTCTTGAGTGTGAACAAGGAATAGCTCATATTAGTTAATTAATATTAGGGCTTGTGTTGCCCCAAACCAAGTCAAAGCAAAAACAAAAAAAAGAGAGAGAGAGAAAAAAAACCAGATCTATGCAAAATATAGGTAATGTTATTAATAGTCTTAGATACTTTTTGTGATGAATATATTAAAAATAATAAGAATCTTATAAGAGAAATAAAACTCCAGAATAATCAAATGAGAAGAATAAAGTGGAAGTATATAAATGAAATTACTTGGGGCTGGAGAGGTGGTGTTAGAGGTAAGGTGTCTACCTTGCAAGCACTAGCCAAGGAAGGACCGCCGT
Source organism: Crocidura indochinensis (assembly GCA_004027635.1). Classification (NCBI taxonomy): domain Eukaryota; kingdom Metazoa; phylum Chordata; class Mammalia; order Eulipotyphla; family Soricidae; genus Crocidura; species Crocidura indochinensis. The sequence continues at coordinate 26,317 of PVKC010006022.1, read as the reverse complement.
TCGATCCCCCGGTATCCCATATGGTTCCCCCAAACCAAGGGCAAGCCAGGTGTAACCCCTAAGCATCAAATAGGTGTGCCCCATAAAACAAAAATTAAAAAAATAATAATAAATGAAATTACTTCTTATTATAATATGGGTAAAATTAGATAAAATTGAAGGAATTAATACCAAATTAGAACTTTTTCCAGAAAATATTTATGAGAAAATTATTTTAAAAAAATGTTAAAAGAATGTAGTTGCAGGGCCAAGAAATGATGCAGTGGTAGGCCATTTGCCTTGGATGTGGCTGACCCAGGTCCAACTGCAGTTAGATCACCTGGTGTCCCATATGGTCCCCCAAGTCAGGAGCGATTTCTGAGCACAGAGCCAGGAGTAACCCCTGAAGGTCACCAGGTTTGGCCCAAAACTAAAAAATTAAAAAATAAGAATGTACCTGCAGATGGAACAGAATAAAAAGTTATATTATGCATAAAGTTGGAATTTTGGAGAAGTAAAATAAAATGACAAAAGAAGAAATAATGTTTATTTGAGATAAAGATAAGACTATTTCAAAAGATGGTTAAAATACATAATCATATAGGCTAAGGTAGTGCAACAAATGAAAAAAAATATCCAGACTTAGGTATGGTATCTTTAAGACGAAAATATAAAGGAATAAAAGTAATGGAATGCTAAATTCTCAATAGAAAAATGTGATTTTAAAAGATAATGCGATATTATTTTCAAATTCTAAGAGTGTAAAGCATAAAAAAAAACGGATTTCTATATCACATGGTGAGATGATCTCAAAATCAACAAAGAGATTCAATTGCCTACATTAAAGAAAATGCTATAAGGCTTTCCTGGTATGAAGTAAAAATACCCATGTAGGAAGCATATCATTTCTGGAAGAAATAAAGAACACAAAAAAGAAAATCACAATGGGTAAATGTAATGAATATTGGTTGTGCTAAAGACTACTAACAATGCCCTGGGGAAGTTCAAATCTCTAAAAAGTATATGAATTGATAAATATGGGATATGTATATCTATCATGTATCCATATGATTAAAATGTAGGACAATTAAATCATACCATGCATAGATATAACGAATAGAATGTTCTAAGATTTTTATATTACAAGAGTAGAAATATTATTTAAATTAGAATTTGATCCATCAAACATGATTATAATATCTTAGAGTGACTTTTGAAAAAAACACAATAAATAATTGAAGAGGCTCCTTCTTTGATTTTTGAAGATGAGGTAGTGCCAGGGGTCAAACTTTGAACACTGTGAGTAATACTACTTGTATTCTACTACTCATGTATTCTAATTAATGATTATTGTAAGAATATTTCTCTTGTCCTGGCATCAGTAATTGCTACTTTTAAAAAAGTCTAAAAGGATATTTGTTATAGGATGACAAAAAACAAACAAACAAAAAGCAGACAAATCTAATCATCTTATTACCTATATATATAAATAGATGAGGCATTTTAATTTCAAATAAGCCATTAGAATAAAACCACAAGGTGCTTTCAGGAGCATATTTTAAATATATTACAACAAAATCTGAAAGGTATAAAACATGATGCAAAATGTATTAAAGTTGACATATCAATGCCGAGGACCAGTCAGACAGGCACACATTAATTTCAGAAATTTGGGGTGCTGGGAAGCAGTGTTTTTGCGGGAGCATTTATTGAGCAAGGGCAAAGGCAAGTATGTAGTAAGTAAGAAGGGAATATGTGTAGTTAGAAACAAAAGTGAAACTTAAAAGAATTTCTCAGATTAATGTGCAAAGTAATATCAGAGTCCAGTTTATTGTTTATTTGTTTTGTTTTTGAGTCACACTCGACAGCTCTCAGTGGTTGCTACTGGCAAGCTTTGGGGACCATATGGGATGCCAGGGTTCGGGATTTGAACCACCATCTGTCCTGGATCAGCTGCATTTGCGACTCCCGGCAAACACCTGCATGGGCCAGCAAGCGGGGGACCCACGTTGGGTCACATCTGGCCGTTAGTTCTCAGTGTGGAGGACTCAGCACACCCTCACCATCACTGCAGGATTTTGATCCTCACTCAAAATGGCAACGTGCAATATGTGTTTAATAGATTTTTGTTAAAATGAGATGCTTTTGTGTAAGTGTTTGTTTTGGCAGGTCTCCTCAACTGATTCTGACAGAATGATAGGATACGCTTGCTATATTTGAAGTTCAACTCTCTCCCTTACCTATACTCTATGACCTTCTCTATTCTTTTCAATACCAAATATCAACTTTAAGTATGCTATTTGCTTTACTTATTTCCTTTCTCCCTCTATTACTAATATTTGTGCACTGATATTTGTAACTATGTGTTCACAATTATATCATCGCACTGCTAAAAGTGACATGTTTGAAGCCATCTGCAAATATTCGTCATTTGATAACATTAATTTTTAAAGTCTCAAGAAGATTTTATATAAAATAATCTTTTTTGAACATTTTAAACTTTCGTTTTATTTTTAATATGCCTGAATGTTCCTTTTCTCAATGGTGTTTATTTTTAGGCTCTCAAAGAACCACAAAAGCCACATTTCTCAATCTGACTGGTATGACCCATGAAATGCAGAATGAGAATGAACAAGAGTAATTCTGCTATGGTGTAGAGTATTTTAATGTTTACTTCAATATTTTAGTACATTCATAAAATGTTGAGTAAAAGTGTGATAAAAAAAGTAGAATGGCTTTATTAAACAAAATAAAAAGTTCTTATATTGTTTTAAAGGTGTCATTATTTGGTTTGATGCCTAAAATGAACTCAAGTGTGGAAACAAAAGTATGCTTGAAAATAAGTTTAGTGTATTATTTATAACATATAAAGAACATGTTCTGGAGAAAGTAGGTTATTTCTTTATGCACATATAAATTTGAAATTACTATAATAAGAACTTGAACATTTTTTGCTTAAGAAGGACAGTAGGTCAGATGTCAAACTCATAGAAAAATGCTATACCCAAAGCAGAAAGCAATTTTATGATCTTTTTAGGGTTTTTTTCATAAGTTTTTTTGATGATTTTTCTTCTATCTCTCTATCTTTTTGGTGATGGTTTCATATCCTGAGTTTAAAAAGGCTCATTTTCTTTCAAGAATGATCATTCCAAACAAAAAATACCTATCTTTTATCAATACTCGGATTTAACATTTTAGCTTTACAAAAATAATTATAAGAAGAAAGTACTTTGGAGAAAAGCATTGATACTGTTCTCTTTATTTCTAAGTATCTGTGAATAATTTTTAAGTGCCAGCTTGCACATTTTTATGTCTTGAATTAATGCTCACATCTATACAATTATATATTCAGAAAAAATCATATAAAACAATTCAACTTCTGGCAGCCAAAATATTCAACTTCCCATGACTTGGATATAAAGACTCTAATTTATAATCAAGCAAGGAAAAAATATCATCAAACTTCTAAGAGCCTAATGAAATTTCTTTATGTTGAAGTATTTTGATTGTATTCATATGTTTAAAACTGCCTTTAAAAAACTCCTTAAAAAGATATCAGCAGATACAAAATGACATAGGTTAACTTTGAACAACTGAAAGAATAAATTTCCCAGACACAGACCTTATATTCCTTAAATTTCCCCCAGGCCCGTCTGTCTCACCAACTTCAAGGCTAGATCAAATTCTGTATAAAGCTGGATTTGAAAGTCAATCAAATACAGATTTGAATCCTTACTAGTTCTATAAACTCATGCAAGCTACAGTCCTATTCGTGCCTCAGTTTACTCATCAGAAAACATGGTAATAGTGTACTTTAGGGAATGCTGCTACAAAAATTAAATGAAGTCATTTTAAATATGGCTGCCAGATAGTAGACATTTTTGGCATAAGAAACATTTCTTTGATCAATGTTTCTGTACATCTGTTTTATATAGAGCTTGTGGTATGTCTATTTCACTTCCAATGTATATGTAAATAATATACTTCTTTATCTTAGCTTTTCGCTCTGTTCTACTAAGTCTATCATCTGGGTTCAGAGGTTCAAACAGCTGGAGTTCATTCTCTCATATTTTCTCTCTCTCTAGGAAATCCAATTATTAGAAATAGTACTTACCAAATAAATTAGCTCTATTCATTGATGATCTTGCCCTACATTACATCTCATTTATTTTATATCAACCCTTTAAGTGTGTGCTCTTATAATATTGACATTTTATAAAGGGAGAGAATGAGGAAGACAGACATAAAATAGCTTGCCAAACATGATCTCTTATCAGGTGTCACTGGAGATGAAGAGTTGAACCAAGAGCTTATTACTTGAAATCATTGTGAGAATATATGTCATTTTATTTTAATTTGACTGATTAATTTAGTTTACGTTGTATCAAGACCTTCATTTTGAAATGTAAAATTAGAAAAGACAAAACAAAATTAGAAAGCTAGACAATTCTTAATAAGAGACAGCCATGAAAATATATCCTCACAAGTTGAACAGGCAAGACACTTTGGTGGGACAGATCTGCTTTTCGCTTGGTTTTCCTTGTTTAGGGAAGGAATGGGTAGGCCCAATTCCAGAACAGTTAATGTGATGAATACTATTGATAGAAATATTCATTCCTGTTTAACTGCCAGCATTTGTTGCCGACTTGTAAAAATGAATCAAAATCTTCTTTTTTTGAAGTCAAATTTAAACCAAGACAATGCCTACTCTGGCAGACACAGAATCAGGTTAGTTTATGAGATAATATGATAGAATCCTTCATGATTTCTTTAGAAAAAAAACTTGTTTTGCTTATTTTGTTAACAAGAAAATTTATATTACAAAAGACTAATGTAATTTATCTTGATCATAAAGTTGATATATAGTAGATTAGAGGCATAACTTGCTTTGTATACTTCATTTAGCCAGTAAAGGCAGAAAATTTAAATTATATGATGCTTATATTGAGTTTCTTCATTTAAGATCCATAAGTTTATTACACTTTATGGACAAAAAAAAAAGCCTAAACAAATAAAATGACAGCCTAGGATTCTAATAATTAATGACCTGGTAAGTATAGAATTCTACTTTTCTATCAGGTTTCTCTAGAATTTTCCCTACAAAGTCTTTCAATTGGAATTAAACACTGATTACAAAGCCCAACATTTTCAAGACTTTTAAGTTTGTTGTCTGAAGGTCCTTCGAAGGGCATGAATAAATGGGATTGAAATTCCTTTAAATTTGAGGTAGAGAAGATTTGGGTTAAAGGCAGTCAAGTATGGAGTGAGAATTCCTAAAATGTGATATTAGCCAACTGTTAGTTTATACTGACGAGCTTTGTTCAAAAGAACATAAATAAAAATAACCTGAAATAAAAAGTTGCCCTATAGGAAAATCATTTCATGTGAAAGTTGATTTCGATAAGTCGACTGCATCCAAGTTTAGACTGTGATTCATTTTACAAATGAAGTTACATCGCCCAGGTTATATATGCTCCAATTTTAGCCTTTGGCCATATTCCTCATAGCTCTTGTGGGACCATGTTTTTATTAAATAATAACCCATACCCTGATCTTCGTGTGGACTGTTTATCTTGCAGATGTAAAATAACATAATTATTTAAAATGTGAATGCCTTATTATTAAATTCCTACTTTTTTCTTTCTGCCAACAGGAGATATTCCCACTTTCTGAATTTAAAATATTTATCTCTTTAAGTTTTGATACAAAAATCTTTGATACATATACAATAACATTTAAAGTTGTATGTGTAATTATACTGTCAAATGCTTCTGTCTTTCCTCTTAATCTTCCTCCAGCATTTTCAGCTTTGAAGAAACAGTGCTGCCAGAATCCAATAAATCATTCCTGCAGTCCTTGAGTAGTGTTACCATACAAGAGAAATTCGGGAATAATACACACTTTTAAAGGAACCCAGATAGGATTTTTGTATTTGTACACAGGGTTGCATGTTTCAGAGAATTGGATTTAATTGTCAAGCTTTCCATTTTAAAAATAGAGAATCAAGAATAGCAGATCTATTTCATTCATGATCCGGCATGATAGTATTTGGAATTCACTGGCTGATTTCATTGTTTCAGTGGCATCAATGTTGATCCGAAATTGTGTAAACATAGCAGCACAACCAATTACCACTCCCCATAATGCGATAAACTTAATAGCTTTAAAGCGCACAAACTGAGGCCAGAGTGATAGCACTCTGGGAGCTCTTTTGCCTTGCAAGCTGATGACCCAGGACAGATCTGGGTTCAGTCCCTGACATTCCATATGGTCCCCCAAGCCAGGAACGATTTCTGAGTGCAGAGCAAGAAATAATCCCTGAGTTTCACAGGATGTGCCCCCAAACCAAAATATAAATAAAATAAAATAAAGCACACAAGCTCTCTAAAAAGTTGGCATATCGGCCTTTATTCATTAGATGGAAACTCCAAGGTTCACAGAGTTTACACATTTGAAGGAGGGCTAAAGTGAGTGACAGAAATTGCTACCTAATGAAATTGGGTTAGAAAACACTTTGCGAAAGGTTGACAAAAAAGATTTGTAAAAATGCCAATCTTGAATGTCTTATTTTTTTAAGAGGATACCCAATGTCTTGTACAAAGCCATTACTCTTTTCTTTATTCCATACTATATTCTGTCATTCTGGGGTTGGAGGAATATTCCTGGCTGTGCTCAAGGCTCCTGTCTCTGCACTCAGAAATCCTTATTTTTTTTTTGAGTCTATGCATTTATTTATTTATTTATTTATTATTTATTTTGGTTTTGGGGCCACATCCAGCAACACTTACAGGTTACTCTTGGCTCTGAGCTTAGAACTTGCTGCTGGCAGGCTCGGGGGACAATATGGGATGCTGGGAATAGAACCAGGGTCCGTCCTGGGTCGGCAGCATGCCAGGCAAAAGCCCTACTGCTGTGTTATCTCTCCAACCCCTTGGGAATTATTTTTGATGATGTTGAGAGGACTGTAAAAGGTGGCAAGGATTGAACCTGGTTGGTAGTGTGTAACACAAAGGTCTTATCCTCTATTCTGTCACTTTATCTTCCACTCTACATTTTTCAGGGAAAAATTTTGATTAGCTTAATATTTAATAGTTCATCACTAAATTTTATAGAGCATTTGCCTTCTATCAGTTTCTATGCTAGGTATTTTTTTAATTTGCTACTATATTTCAAATTGCAGTAGCACACTGAAAAATTTCTGACTATGATAGCCAAAAGGTAAGGTCTTCAACTGCACAAATACTGATTGTCTTAGTTCTTTATAATGAGTGCCAATTTCTTTGGTGTGAGGTGATATCTCACTGTTGTGTTAAATAGTGTTTTCTGATGATGAGTGATATAGAGCATTTTTTCATGTGCTTCTTTGAGGAAGTTTCTGTTCCCTTTTATCTCCTTATTTTTTGACAAGGTTTATATATTTTTCTCATAACGTTCTTCCAATGTTTTGTATATTTATGACATTAAGCCTTTATCAGATGAGTGTTAGGGAAATAATTTCTTCCAATTTGTGGATTGTTTATATATATATTCTGGTCTTCATTTCCTTTGAGGTGCAGAAGCTTTTAACATATGCATGATAGTTCTGTTAAAAAAAATAAAGTGGGTGGTTGGGGGCCTCTGTCTAGAAGCTATAAATATAAATTTAAACAAAAAGAAAAAAAGGGGGGAATGATGTGACAAGGTTTTCTTGATTTTTTTTGTTTTTTGTTTTTTTTTTCTTATTTTTGCATGGGCACAGTAAGTATTTGGGAAATTAGAAAGGAAATTCCCTTGGCCTAAGAGATACAGCGTGTCTCAATCCTTGAAGCATACTGCCATGAGACCCACTATAGTCTCAACATGAATCATCTTGTTCTGCCTCATATTTCTATGTCTTCCTACAAATTGAGGGAATAAAAAGTGGATGGTAACAAGGCAAAGCAGTCTCATGAACAATGAGTAGAAATAAAAAATGATCAGACCTAAATATCAAGCCAAAGACAATGACAATAGAATCAAAAAACCCAAAGGAAAACAAGCTATACACAAAAGTGACTATTACACTAGCTGTCCAGGGGGCATAAAGTGGAGATATGGGAAGCATTCTGGGATTAGGAGTAGAGGGAGATCAACATTGATGATGGGAATGGCCCTACTTTACTATCACTATGTACCTTAAAAAAAATGTGAAAGACTAGTAATTCACATTGGTCTCAATAGAAATTATTTAAAAAAGAAAAAATGCATGATATTCTTTTAATAACAGTATTGTAAACTACAGTGCCTAAGGAAGGAGGAAATATATAAAGAAAAATGTCTACCTTAGAGGTTGGCTGAGGGGAGGGAAAGTAACTGGAGACAATGGTGGAGAAAAATGAACACTGGTGAAGGGATGGATATCCAAACATTGTAACAGTGAACCTCAGCCATGAACAACTTTGAAAATTTGTATATGACAGTGATTTCAATATATTAAAAATTAAAAAGGAAATTATAAGAATGCTTAAAAGCATGTCAAGCTTTTTCAGCAAATTATCAGATGCATTTCTAGTCATTTGAATGGAATGATCACAAATCCTCTATTCTAATTAACCTGTAAAATAGGGTAAGTCTAGAATAATTTTCTGTCAAATTCATATTTCATGTAAAGGTAAAATTTTAGAAAACAATAGAAGAGTTCAAGTTATATCTATGAACAAGGGTACCCACCTGTACAATCAAGTCATGCTGTATGGTAATGAAAAAAATCAAAAACATGTCATCACATGTATGGGTGAATTTCCAGGGGCCCGGGAGATAGCATGGAGGTAAGGCGTTTGCCTTTCATGCAAAAGGTCATCGGTTCGAATCCCGGTGCCCCATATGGTCCCCCGTGCCTGCCAGGAGCAATTTCTGAGCATGGAGCCAGGAGTAACCCCTGACACTGCCGGGTGTGACCCAAAAACAAAACAAAAAAAATAAATTTCCAGTGAAGATGAAACAGGAAGTTTGCGTATCTCCCACTTCTCTTATGTTTCTCCAGATTAGGGGATTTTAGCATACCACACTTTTTGGGATAGATAGGCAATTTTCTAGTAAGATGGCCTATAAAAACAAGAAGGTTTGAGAAGAAAAAATTTCCCCAAATGTCTTACTAGTGTATTTCATAAAATAGAATAAAATTAAGTACTAGAAAATACTGCTTGCTTGAATGTTTTCCATGCCATCTGGCTTATTCTTAAAAACACTTCCAATCAGAAACAATTCAATAGTAGTTCTCAAACTATGAGTAGTATTGATTGTTAGTGTCTAATCTGAAAGCTTCATTAAAAATATAGCTTCGCATTATATTTAGTTAAAGACTTTCTACTTCCCTTTGATATGTTTTTTCCCTGTCTTTGTTAGTATAGAATTTGCCTCTTATTTTTTCAAATCAGAATTTCTTCCAAATTTTCCATTGCACTATAATTTTTTTTTCTTTTGGTAGCCTTTGCCCTCAAACATCCATCAATATAGGCTCAGACTCTGGTTTAATCAATTAGGGTTTTATCTGTAATAATTGATGAGTTCGTTGTATCAATCAATAAACTTATGCTGACATGTATAAATTCACATGAACTCTGTATACAAAACTATTGTTTATTTGTGTCTGCTATAATTAAGCTATTCATCCCACTTAGAAAGATATAATAAATAATTGTTAAATTTAGTCAATTACTAAATTCACTAAATTTCTCAATTTTCTCAGACTGCACTGTCCTTATCAGACTCATTATTTTCTAGCTTGGTTCATTTTAGTGGATCTTGAATAATATGTAATTTTTAAGATTTCCATTTTTATAGATTTCAGTCATAATTTTTAGTCATATCCCGATTTCTTTACTTTTGACCCTTCTTTCCAGATCTTGTAAAAGATCTGTCTTCAAAGTGATACTCCTATCCAGAACTCTGAGCCATGTAAATCTGCCCTTTTCTGGGTAAGATTAAATTTAGAGCAATAACATTCAATGTAGTACCACACTATGTGTTGTTTAAAATAGTTAAAACAGCATTTGTCTTTCTGCTTATTTAGATTATAGACTCCTCAAGAGAAGCATCTTCATGAAGCAAATGTGTATCCAATACCTTTATTTATACACTGCTAAGAGCCAGAATGACTCCTTTACTGACTCTTATAAACAAAGCAAAACAAAAAAATACCTCTTAAATAGTTTACAATTCCAGTGCTGAGTTTACCTTTCTATTCTTATGCATTTTGTGGAACACTGGTTACATGCTACATAAAAAAAAAAATGAATCAATAGTTAACTTTCAAATTGTTTATATTTCTCCTACCTGAAAGTCATATGGAAATTAGCATCATAGTTTAAAGAAGTTTTACAGATAAATAATAGTTTACATTTATTTAAAGCAGAAGTTCTTCAGAATAATTTGACCATGACTTGTTCTCTGAAAAATATCCTTTGCTATTCTATAATGCACTTAATATCAAATATTAATATCTTTCAAAACTAGTATCCTTCAATATTAGTGCAGTGGGTAAATACTGCTTAGATTACAGTTAAGGCTACACTGCCTTGCCTAAATGTATTACAAAGTCAATATTGATTTGGTTGACATTATAGCTGTTGTTTTATTAATATTATTTTTAATTCTTATTGATGTATACTAAAGTATTTGTGAATGAAATAGTATAGAGATTTAAACTCTCTTAAAATAACCCAGAAACCAAAAGGAATATATATGTGAAAAATACATATATACCTGAAACTGTCAAAGTATTGAATATTGTTTTATTTTAGTACTCATACATAGAAATTCCTTATATACTCTACCTATTGTTTGAAAATTTCTCTATAAAATATTATATTGTTAATTCTATTTTTAAAAGTCATGATATCATTAACTTCATTGATTTGGAATTAACCGAATTTATGTAATATACTCATCAGGACAATATGGTAAATTGGTTAAGCAGACATTTATCTTTAAAAATATATTCAACATTAATTGAAATGTAGAGTCCTCATGAAAATTTAGCAGAGGAAAGTTTACAAATCAAATATTCAGGAGTTTCTAGAAAGAACCAAGAAAATGAGTGGGACAGCTCATCAGGAAGGCTCCTTCCTGCAGCAGCAGGTATGACTCAAAAATTTTTCACCACTTAAAACACTATAAAATTTGGAAGATCAACATGAGACTTCTTTCTTCCAAAGGGTTTTATTGTTCAAAAATGTAAAAGTGCGAAACCCACTGCTGTGCACCATGGCACTTAATCAGATGAATTTGGGTTATTCTACTACCTAATTTGGTAAAGACTGCATGGTTCTGATTTACCTTGATTTTGAACATGATAAGTTGAATTCCACATCCTTTTTCCTGTATCTTCCCACAGCGTCCTGGGAGAGCTGCATTTTGATGTTTTTCTGGGTTTGTGGTTTGTGAGTTGGCAACATGCTTGCAACGAATTTTCTGTATGGTCTGGTGTACATCATGCCATGATTCAACCCCAACCCTACAAATTGCTTATCTCCAGATGTATTTCTCTGTGATAAAACAGTATTGGGGGGAACTCTAAAAAGCCAAGCTCTTAATCTCCTAGACAATCTTTACAGAAAAGAAGAGAAACTAACTCTCTCTGTAGGGTGTTCTAGGGATAATTCTTGGCCTTGGTACTTCTAGGAGATATCCTGAAGAACAATAAATACCATTTATAAGGTCATTACAAGAACATCGAAATTAAAAGAAAATGGGGTCATTGGTGCAGGGAAGGAGACATTGGGATCAGAACATCGTATGCCTGAAACAACGCTTATGAACTTTTATGAACAAGTTTTTAAACTACAGTCTTAGTAAGTTTTTTTTTAATGAGAAGAATAACAAAATGAGTCTTCTTTTCAAAATAAAATAGAGATAAGAGTGCTTTTATTTTACCCTTTGTACTGTTATATTCCATTTTCTTTTTGTTTGGTTGGTTGGGTTTTGGTCCATGCTCAATATGGTTAAGACAGACTCCATGTTCTGTACTCAGGGGTTATTTCTGGCAGGCTCATGGGAACATATGTGGTGCTGGGGATCAAACACAGGGTACCCATGTGCATTACAAGTGCCCTGCCTGCTGTCCTATTTCTCCATACCCTCTAGCTTTTTATTATACAAAGTAGTTTAGGACCTTATTGTGCTGATTATGAAGTCAGATTGTTTTGGGAACATCCCAGCTGTGCCATTATTTTGACCTTGAGTAAAACATATTGTCCCTCATTTTCTAAGCCTGAATTTCCTCATATGTCTGAAGGTTGAGAACAACATGGGAATTATCCCCAATATATTGAAATATGCATTTAATACATATATACTTATTGAATAAAATTTATTTAAATGTATTCCATAATATCAATTAAAAATTAGAGAAGGGACTGGAAAGGTAGCAAAGTGGTAGGGTGTTTGCCTTGCAAGCAGCTGAATGGTGATTTGAATCCCAGCATCCCATATGGTCCCCCGAAACTGCCAGGAGCAATTTCTGAGTGCAAAGCCAGGAATAACCCTGAGCACCTCCTACCGGGTGTGACTCAAAAAATAAACAAACAAAAAACAAAGCAAATAAACAAAAAAAAAAAGAAAATTGGAAGAAAGATGGGAATGTTGTAGGAAGCCCATCGGGTAAAACAGAAAAACAATACCTACCTTTTTCTCTGATTGTTATTTATGAGCTATTCTTTTTCTTTTGGTTTGATGGTTGAAGTTTTTTAAATCTTTTTTTTTTTGTTGTTTTTGTTTTGTTTTGTTTTTGTTTTTGGTCACACCTGGCAGTGCTCAGGGGTTACTTCTAGGTCTATGCTCAGAAATCACTCCTGGATGGCTTGGGGGACCATATGGGATGCAGGGATTCGAACCGCCAACCTTCTGCATGCAAGGCAAACGCCCCACCTCCATGTTATCTCTCGGGCCCTTTTATGTTTTTGTTTTTTGGGTCACACCCTGCAGCACTCAGGAGCCTCTCTTGGCTCTATCCTCAGATATCACTACTGGCAGGCTCGGGACCATATGAGACATCCGGATTCGAACCACTGTCCTTCTGCATGCAAGGCACATGCTCTACCTCCAAGCTATCTCTCCTGCCCCTGGTGGCTGAAATCTTATTGTGATTATGAAACCCTACTCTCCAACAGCTCACCTATAAAGCAAACCACTTTTCCTTTTGCCAAGATAAACTTCCTGGAAAATATTTATATAATAAACAACATAATATAATAAACAATCTTAATATAATGAATAACAGCATTCCAGAATGAAGCATGCCTATAAATTAGGAATTGATTGAGTTTGATTGAGATTGTGACTCTTTACGAAAGACCTGTTAGTCTCACAGTGCCCTCTCAGCTCTGTCATTACCCCGTTATAATTATTGAAGATCTGAAGAGCCTATTGGAACCACATAGGAGACTATTTAGCAATTAGCTTCTGTGGCAATGTCATGCTCAGATTAAAAAAAGTAAATAAATACAGTGTAGTATTTTAGAGACAGTAAACTTAATATAATTAGATTGATATTGCTTTCAAAAAGTCATGGTCACTGGGGCAAATTTCAAAAAACCACAGTAGAGTGACATTTGCAAATGAACAACAATCTTTCCAGGAAAAAGACCTTCTCTACACAACTGGCTATTGATTTCAGTTCTTGACTTTTAGCTCCAGATATTCACTCTTTCCCCTATGTCCCTCTTAATTATACAAGAGGAGTTTTTAGGATAGGGCAAGGATGTCTTCCCAATCAAAGTGAAGTTTCCTCTGCTGATTAATGCATTTGCAAAATGGGTGCTTACCTCCAGAAAAGGACATAAGCCTTTCCTACAGTCTTCAGTTTGGTTTTAGTATTTGCAAACAATGATGTAGGTCCCAAGAAGTTTCCTTTAAATACTTCAGAACAAAGTTTCTTAATAAAGAATCTCAAAGGACAGGCAAGCAAATCAGAGAAAAAAGTCAAATTCCAATGTCTTCCAGGTCCAGCTATGCATCAAAGGATGTACTAGGAAGGATCGGATGGTCTTCCAAGTGATATATCAGCAACAGAGACGAGAAAGAAAAGAAGATAGAATCCAGTTTATAAATATTTATAAAACAATCCGTAGACTTGGCTAGAGCATGCAGTTTTTTGCATTCACTGTTGGGAAACAATAATAAAAATAGGGAATTGTTCAAATATAGGTGAGAGGAAATTTCATTGTATATTTTTTAGAAATCTACCAGAAACTTTCCATGTGGCATAATGAAGAAGATTATGTTAAACAAGTAATATTTATGCATTTAATATACATTGTGATGTACATATATATTTAAAATCTTATTCTGGGTTGAATTCAGGAAACCAGCTAACTTGCAGGTTTCAGGGACACAAATCTACCTTTTGTCCCTCTGGACAGTCACTGGCCACCAGTATTCCACTAACTTGGCCTCTGGCTGCTATCTTACAGCTTTCCTTTGAAGTGACTGTTCCTGTCCCCTGCTATGGTTCAACTATTTATGAGCAGGGGGTGGCTAGACTAAGTAGGGGCCTGAAATAATTCCTCCATTAAGAGATCTAGCTTTGATCCTATTTTTAAAACTGAGACCATTTAGTGACGTTCTTCTAAAAGGGACCTCCATTAGGAAAAATCCATTTCACTCATATTTGCTCTGAGTCAAGCTTAGAAAAAAATAGGGGAGTAATGGGTAATGTTAGTTTCCCAACTACTGAGAAAAGGCACACCAATTCTTGTCAAAAACAAGCTACATATTGGCTGGGGATGTGGGCTATTATAAATCTTGGTAGTGCAGAAAAGAATTAACATTTTTTGTTTGTTTATTTCCTGTCTTAACTTTTGGGCCACACCCAGTGGTAGTCAGAGATTACTCCTGGCACTGAGTTGAAGGATAATCCTGGCAGGGTAGAGGAAACACATGGAGGCCTGGTCAGCCATGTAGAAGGCAAGTGTCTGACTCACTGTCTTAAATCTCCTCCCCTTGTTCCACATTATTTAAAAAAAAAAACAATTATTCATCAAATTACAATGGTTGGATTACCTTTAATACATTCTCAATGAAACTCATAGCAATCTTAGATACTAAATTAATTGTTCATTAAATTATTTGAAATTGTTTAACTTTAAAGTTGTAGACAAATTAAAGAGTGAAGTGGTGGAGGCTGTTTGGCATTTTTGGTGATGGTGGAAGTGCAGTTATTAGAAAATAACACAAAAAGTGCAAGTAAGTTGCCATAGCTACCATTTAAAAAGAATGGTTCCCTGAAATAATGGATGTTTGGGACTCTTGAGACAATGTAGAGAGAATAGAATACCAATGAGAGATGTATTGTTGAAATGCAGTATGTTTGAAAGCTTATTATGAACAGTACTATTAGTAACAGTGCTTCAGATAAAAATCCAATATATTAATTTATTAAAAAATAAACAAAACATTATTTTTGACAGTCTATATATTTTTTAGAAATGATGTATTACAAAAATAAACTTTCCCTAGCAAATCCACGTAGGTGTCCCGGTTTTTCCCCTCAATTTATTTCAGTGCTCATACAAATAATATCACTTTCTATAAGCTCCCAGACATGACATAAAATATCTAATGATCTAATACTTAATTCAAATTCTACTTTTAGATAGAATATATTACTCTATATGTATTCATTTGCCTCCAAACCCATATCACTCATAGTAAGGCAAAATTGGTTCATCAGAGTTAAAAACAACTCTGACATTTAATATACATACTATAGATTTAATATAAATATTACACATATAGATTACTCTAATACACAGAGAATGATACTTTAGATGTAATGATATAATGATATTTTAGAAAGGAGGATTTTAACATTTTTCCTGATGATATCAATTATAAAAATAATTGAAAATACCGGTCTATGAAATGAATTAGAAAAATATCATCAAAGTCCTTCCCTTTCAGCCCCTTCTAAAGTACAAAGATCCGTGTATGAAAAATATTTCTCTCTATCAGCCTGATTTAATATCTGAACTATGAATAGAAGAAAAAGTAGGGATCATGTTTGGATCATGATAATTAAAACTATCTATATGTATGTCCCTAATATTTTATACTGTATTATCAAAATGCAAATATTATTTTAAAATGCAAGTCTCTCTGTAACATGTCATACTATCTTCATGGTACATTATTTCAATTAATAGAAATAAAAATGTGCTGAGGAAACAAATATAAAACGAGGCAGATGTCAGAAATTGGGCAAAGAAACAAGACATGGAGGAAGATTGGGTAATATGGAGCCATTTGAGAAGCTAGCGGGCAATCTTAGCACAAGTCTTGGTGGAGGAAGGATTATAAAATCTTTCGATACCCAAGTAAATTATAAAGCTAGCATGATGACAAAGATAAACAATACTATGCTAATGACATCATCCTGACTTCATTCTTTGGCATGTGAGTTGTCTTCTCTTGGTTTCACCATTTCTGGCATGGATATAATGAAACTTAGACTAGGATATAAATGCTTTAGACATAAGAAATTACCTGAAATGGAATAAAAATCAATTTATGTTAGCTAAAATATTATATTTCATCTCTAGCTTTTAAAATGCTATTCTTTTTTTTGTTGTGGTTTTTGGGTCACACCCGGCAGTGCTCAAGGGTTACTCCTGGCTCCATGCTCAGAAATTGCTCCTGGCAGGCACGGGGGACCATATGGGGCACTGGGATTCGAATCAATGACCTTTTGTATGAAAGGCAAATGCCTTACCTCCATGCTATCACCCGGGCCCCTAAAATGCTATTCTTATAATGATAACGTGACTTCATCCAAGTTTCATTCAAGATTAGTCATGGACTTTAAAACTGCACCCTATACTGGAGACATAGTACAGAGGCCAAGGTGCTAGTCTTGCAGAGAGCTGAGTCCAGTTCAATCACCAACACTATATTGGTCTGGAACCCTATTAGAAGTAATCTCTGAAAATAGAAGCAGGAATGAGCCCTGAATACTATCAGGTGTGGCCCAAAGGCCTCTTCTATCACACCCCCGCCCTAAAAAAAAAAACCAACAACATGAAAAACAAGAGCAAAATTGTCAACCTTCCAAAACTACATATTTTTCTTTCTTGGCAGTTGTAAAAAGTCAACAAAAGACAAGATGCAACTTGTTTTTACTCTCTCTCTCCCCAGTGGCTAACTTCAATAGCGCCTCCATTTGGCTTTTCTACTCACACACTAATTGCATTACTGTAAAACACCACATCAAGGCAACTTTAAAGGTCTGACTTTAGGAGAGAAAAATGCTCCTTTTTGTTGTCCCAAACATTTCTAAACAAATTTTAACATTTTTCAGAATCAGCCAAGTGATTGCCAATATAGAGAAAATAAAGAGCTTTTTCACGGAAAAAAAAATATAAAAGAGAACAGATAATTCCTCCTTTCATCTCCAAATTTATTAGTACTTTGCTTCATCCAAACTTCATTTTTTTCAGTTAACCTATGTTTAGTTCCAGTTTGGAATGGAGATAATAGCATGATGATTTTAGAGAAAGGAACACATTTAAAGAAACAAATTTAGAATTCATTTTGTTTTCTTTGGGTCCAAATTATCACAAATGTAGAATTCATTTCGTTTTCTTTGGGTCCAAATTATCACAGGACTAGCTGTATGAATCTTTTTTTTTCCGCATTTATTATGAATTCCAACATAGTTATGTACAATTAAGGCTTATGCTTATTAGACTAAGTTTCATCCAGGACTTAAAATGGAATCTCCCAACCTCTATTAGAAGGTAACAATAGGAAATGTTTTTCTCTCTCAGTTCCCGAGAGGGAACTATGATCTCCAAGATTCCTATGTATGAACACATATATTCATTTAGTCCATTTAACCTTCTGTTTCTCAACTCATTTTGAATTACCTCATTTACTGCCTCATCCTTCAAGGACCAAAGTCATTCTTTCTAACTCAGATCTGACTGCCTTTCCATCCTTCTTTCCTTCCTTCCTTTCTTCCTTCCTTTCTTTTATCCTTTCTTCTTTTCTTCCTTTTATTCTCCCTCCCTCCTTCCTTCCTTCTTCTTTCCTTCCTTTCTTCCTTGTATCCTACCTTCCTTCTTTCCTTCTTTCCATCTGTCCTTCACTCTTTCCTTCTTTCCTTTTGTCTTTCTCTCCTTCCTCCTTTTCTCTTTCTCACCCTTCCTCCCTCTCTTTTTTTCTACTTCTCTCCCTCCCTTCATCCCTCTCTTCCTCCCTCCTTCTGGCCTTCTCTCTTTCCTTCCTGCCTACCTTCTAATCTTCCTTCTTTCCTTCCTTCTTTCCTTCTATTATTCCTTCCTTCTTTCTTTCTTCTTTCCCTCCTTCCTTCATTCCTTTCTTCTTTCCCTCCTACATTTTTCCTTCCTTCCTTCCTTCCTCCATCCCCTTTTCTCTTATCTTCCTCCTTATATCCTTTTCTCATTCTCTCCATCCCTTCCTCCTTTCCTCCCTTCATCCCTGCCTTTCTCCATCTTCCTCTCCTCCTCTCTTCCCTTCCTTCTTTTCTTCCTCCTTTCCTTTCTTCCCCTTGAATATCACTTCAAATTACCTAGAAATTAAATAATTTTTTCATAGCATCAATACCTTCAATACATTCAACCAATGTACCTCATTGATCCTGTTCTAGTTATGAAACCATCCAGAGGAAAAGGACAATTTAATACACCTTGAATATAGTCACCCCTAGAGGCAGGCATGTCCAGAGAAGGGCACAGTTAACACTTTAAGGTTTTCTCTACAACACAATAGACAATGAGCATCTGTTACTAAAGTCTAATAAAAACTGAACATTCAAATCCTCAGTTATAGAGGTCAGAGTGGAGGCTCAAGCGGTAGAGCATTTGCCTTGCACGTGCTAACCTAGGATGGACCTGGGTTCGATCCCCAGACATTCCATATAGTTCCCCAACCCAGGAGCAATTTCTGGGTACATAGCTAGGAGTAAGTAACCCCTGAATTCACTGGGTGTGGGCCAAATGAAAGAAAGAAACAAACCAACAAAAAATCTTCAGTTATACTGACGACATTTCAAATGCTCAACAGTCATATGCGGTTAATTGCTAATGTTACACTAAAGAACATTTCTGTCATCACTTAAAGATGTGTTAGACAGTACTGCTTTAAAGTGTTCTTCTTGACCAAGTCAAAAAATAATATTATTCCTTACAATTACTATAGGCTTGGATTTCAGATATTTTCTCTCACTTCAGAACCTGCTGAGAATTTCCAATAAGCAGTTTTGGGTCTAGAATTTGCCAGGATTAGGGAGTGTGGTGATAAGGATTTTTCTTATGTGATATATTTTACTATTAACCAAGTTCTTTTGGTTGTTGTTTTGTTTTGTTTTTGTTTTTAGGCCACACCTGGTGGCCTCAGGGGTTAGTTCTGTCTATCTGCTCAGAAATAGCTCCTGGCAGGCGCGGGGCGGGGGGTGGTGGTTGGGGGGGACCATATGGGATGCTGGGATTCGAACCAATTACTTTAGGTCCTGGGTTGGCTGCTTGCAAGGCAAACGCTGCTGTGCTATCTCTCCGGCCCCATTAACCAAGTTCTTATCTGAGTAAGCAAGAGGAAGATATCATGGTTTAAAAATGATGGTTAAAAATTTTTAACATAAATTGTAGCATTTTTCTTACTAAGAAATATGTTTATTCTAAGTTCTAGTTAAAAATTAATTAGAAAACAATAATAATTAACAATAAATATTTTTGAGAAAATTTTATTTTTATTTTTTACCACAGTGGTTTAAAAATCTTTCACAGTAATATTTTAGGGACATAGGGACATTAAATCAGGGGTATTCCCAACACCAATGTTGTCCTCCATCCACCCCTGTTCCCAGCATGCATCCCATATATTTTTTAAGAACATAGGTCCTCCATGGAATTACTTATATTTACAACAATGTGAAACCATAACCATATCAATTTCTGGACCATATTGTAATATTGATGATTATTCTAAACAAAATTATTCCTATACTAAGAAATACCTAGCCTTTTTCCATTTAGTACCTTGTTATTTCAAAGGATCTGTGTTTTCATGAATCTTCTAATTTGTAAATAAAATACAATATTACTTTTTTATCATGTCTGACTTATTTTATCTAGAATATTGTCTTGAAAGTCTATGCATGATATAACAAGGATCAGGATTCATTCCTGTTAATAGTAAAACAAAAAAAATTATATGGCTTATGAAAGCAACAGTTTGCTTTTAAAAAGTTCTCATTTGAGGTGCTGGAGTGATAGCACGGCGGTAGAGCATTTGCCTGGCATGCATCCGACCTGGGACAGGCCCTGGTTCAATTCCTGGCATCTCATCTGGTGTCCCGAGCCTGCCAGGAGCTATTTCTGAGAGCAGAGCCAGAAGTAACCCCTAAGTGCCTCTGGGTATGACCCCAACACCCCCCAAAATTATTATTTGAAAATAAGCAAAGAACTGAGACACCTTCACAGTGTAAAATTAATGAAATTATAGAATCAGAAATATGGCTTAACAGTGAGGCTATGAGTTTGATCGCTGGGATACCTTTCATGACAAATTCTACTCTGGTGGCAGTGCTATTTTGGTATGTGGTATCACAACACACCATGAAGACCACCTTATGTAGGTACCTAAGAGTGAGTCTTTCCAACATTAAGGCATAGCAACAGGAGCTGGAGAGATAGCACAGCACTTAGGTATTTGCCTTACATGCAGAAGCACATTGGTTCAAATCCCGGCATCCCATATGGTCACCCAAGTCTGCCAGCGGCGATTTCTAAATATAGACCCAGGAGTATCCCCTGAGCTCTGCTGGGTGTAACCCCAAAACAAAACAAAACAAAAAATAAAAGCAAAGAGCATAGCAACAACAACAAAAAGTAAAGGCAAGTGGGGTGAAAATGGAATTTTAGTTTAGTTTCGTTTTAGTTTTTGGGCCACACACGGTGATGCTCAGAGGGTTATTCATGGCTATGCTCTCAGAACTCACTCCTGGCTTGGGAGACCATATGGGTTGCTGGGGGGGATCAAGCCATGCTCCTACCTAGGCTAGTTCACTCAAGGCAGATTCCTTACTTCATTCACCACCACTCAGGCCCCAAGGAATTTTATTGTTTTGCCTCACAACGAGAGTCACACATCTCTCTGAGGTTGTTTATCCATAGATGTGATATCATCAGACTGGATGTGTGACAAATATTATGCTATTAAATGTCAGCTATTCTACTATTCTACTGTTGTACCAATAGTACATAGTTGAAAGCCTGTCTGGATTTTTTAAGTTTCTGAAGTATTTAAACAATTTTTCTTAGGTTACTGTCTGGGCAAGGGCACATGATGCTACGTAGGGCTAGTTATGTGGATTGGATCGTGAGAGAAGATGTGTGTTCTGGATGATTAGTGGGTTAGAAAGTACACCAGATACTCAGAGCCAAATATTTCTGTCTGTGGCTCTTCTAGTTATCCTTTCTCTGATCTTGGATTATACATACACTTTTTTTTCTCTAGGTCATAATGTTCTAGTATTTGAAGTTATTTCATTTCTTAGGACAACACCCAAGTTCTCTTTATTCATTTTACCTGGTAGATTCCAAAGCTTTCGTTAACCTAAATTCCTTTTCTATATTTTAACTTGTTTAGCACCCTCACTATATTATGATACTTATGTGCTATGATTATAGTCTACTATTTACACATGTTTGATGCTACATATGCAAAAAAATCTATGTATGTATATTTATGTATCTGAGTATACATGAACTTAACAAGTACACAAACGTGCAGGCACATCCAGACTCTTGTAATTTTGATCATTCTAGTTTTGACATACAGGATTTCAATATTTAACAGCCCTAAAGAACACAATGTTCTCTTAGGACAGGTCCCTAGAAAGCCCTCATTGGTGACATGATTCTCTCATTCAGCTGTGGGGACTGGACTTGTCTACCAATGGTGCTAATGACATGTTGTCTTTGGAGGCCTTGCCAAATAAATAAATGTTAGCTAGTAAGTAAGAAGAGATAATAGAGTTGTTGGACCTGACTTTAAAAGAGTTTTCTCTTGTGAACAATAAAATGGTATCAATTACTTTGCTATTTCTCAACAACATTATGAACAGTAATTAGATTTCAAATACTCAAAAATAATTAGATATAGTCATCAAGCATTGTTTTCAACTCCTTTTATCTATCTTTTTATCTATAATAATCTCTTCTCTCCCTCATTTGCCTTCTTTTCTGGCCCATCTAAATCACAAAGTGCTCTTTAATAAGTAAAAAAAAATGTTTTTGAGGAGTTTGGGTGCATAAGTAAAGATTGGCAATTGAGGTTTCAGTTGAAGTCTAAAATCATTTCAAGAAAAGGGCATCAGCTCAGGTTTTTATAACAAATGATCAAACAAGTTACTGTTTATTTATTTTAAGAGGTGATGATGGGAGAATAACATGCCCAGTTTCAACAAGACAATGACCTTTCTTCTGAATAGATCAGCTTGGTAAGTAAAATGATTTAAGGCTCAATCCAATATCTGGGGAATACAGCCCTGTTTCCAAAGACAGATGTGATTATGACACATAATCAACAATGTTTTTCTTCATTATTATTTGGCCCGAATGTGGGGTTTCTGGGAGTAAAAGAGAGATAGAACGGGTTGAAAGTCGTAGAACATTAGGGAGTAGATGAGAATGTTTTTCAAATTTAATGTCGCTAATAGAAAGTTTTATATATAATTTAGAAAAATGTCATTTGAGTTTTCCCTTCAAAAGTTCTCTTAGGCTTTTTGGTGGATCATATTAAAATTAAGAAATAGAAACTAAATATTGTCAGTTTGTGTTTCATTAACTAAGTAGAGCAACAGTTTTCTGATAATGATACATCAAGGCATAGTGCAGTTTTCCTAGGCTGTCACAAAAGTTAAGTTTAGTTTAGGTAATTTAGTTTAGGGCAGCATAGTGTAGTGTATACACTATACTTAGTTATATATTACTCTGGGTTTTTGTTTTTGGTTCATACCCAGTAGTTCTTAGGGATTACTCATGGCTCTGCACTCAGGAACCATTCTTGGCTGTGCTCTCTTGAGGAGTCACGTGGGATGCTAGGATTGAACCCAGTAAGCTGCATGCAAAGCAAGTGCCTTACCCCACTTTGTGATTGCTCCAGCAACATCTGTTACTCTGAGGACAAATTGAAATGTAACTTTTTTCAGACAATTTTCGGTTTTCTTACCAATGTGATTCTAATAGCTTGGTAACAACACATATGCATAGTATTATGAAGTGCTTCTTGCCCATCCTTCAGAGAAATTTGAAAGGAAAACTCAATTTAAAAAGAAAAACTATCTGGAAAAGACTAAAAGATTACAGACCTGCTTTCCACATCTACTAGCAAGTCATTCAGGTATCAAATATTTTAAATGGATAAAAATTGTCAAACAAACCACACCTTATGGAAATGGTGTAAACTAAAACATCAGAATCGGAAAAAGACTCTATAGGACTAAAATATAAATTCAGAAGTATCATTAGACTGTTCGAGTAAAATATATTATTGCTTTAGCGTGTTCTTGTACACTGTCCTAACCTATCAAATTTCATTTAATTTCATGACATATTTATGAGAAAAATTCTTTAATAATGTCAACTTGATACTAAGGCATGGAAGTGTCAACAAGATCATGGTTATGAGGTGAAGGAGCCAAAATTTGAATCCAGTTTATCTAACACCTAAACAACTTTTCCTATGAATTGTAAGAGCTTCTCAGCAAGTTTACAAAATATTCTTGATTAATGTGAGACGATATTATAAAGTGATTTTGTAGTTAATACTCAATGAAGATATCATGATTGAAAATCTCTGAAGTGGAGCCCCCTAAATACCAATTCCTTGATATTTACTCCCTAGTTCAATATTTTCCCTGAAAATGATCAGTCAATTCTAATGAATAAAATAAAATAAAAAAAGATATTTTTTAAACAAAGTAATGCAAACAGACTGTGACTTCTATCTTGGGTGTTTTTCGCTAATTCTCTACTACACTCCTTAATTTGTAGGAAGCTATTTACCATATGGTGATTTTGACCTTTGCAGAAGTTAACATAGTAGGTAGATGAAATTCAGTAACAAGTCCTTGAATATAGATCTTGTGGGGCCTGCCAACAGCCATGCTAATGATTTTAGAGGCCAATATTGCCCTAGCTAAGCCTTGAGATGGATGTAATTAAACAAAATCAACTGGATTTTAGAAAAATTTTTGGATTCCTAAACCATAGAAATTGTGTTTTAAGTCTTTAAATTAGGAGGCAGGATCATTTACTGAGAAAAATTTAATATAAGTAATAACAAAGCAACTGACTTGGAACCTGGAACTTTCCCAAGAGAGCCTCCTTCAACTCATGAAGAAGCAATAAGATTTACATAATAGGAATTAGTTATCATTCCTGCTCTCAATCTGCTAATTATATGATGAGGCATGAATGGAGGTAAATCTTTTAGAAGTAATACACAAAGAAAGCTCCAATTTTTTTTTTTACTAGAACCAGAGTAAACGCCATATATGGTCCCCTGAGCCTTGCCAATAGAAATCCTTTAGCTCCAAGTCTAGAGGAATTCCTGGGAACAGAAAGGTATTGCCCAGAAATCAAAGAAAAAAATCTAAAATATTGGAATAGTAGTAGTGAAATATGGAACCTATCAGAAGGACTCCAATTCCATCATTAACATATGGAACTTAGGAAAAATCTCGTATGTGTAAAATAAATCCCAACACTGGGAATTCATCCCGTGTATCATATTTCTAATCCCAGACAAACAGTTTTGAAGAAGCAGGTATCTATGAATGATTAATAAACCAAGTCAGTCAGGAGAGTCATGGAGTTAGTGACTCCTCCAAGCATGCCAAGCCAAACTACTCTTTCTTTATTAACAGTACAAACCCAAAGACAACCATGCTTGTACTCATGGTGCTTAAATGAAGATTTTTACATATTTAAAAAAATACAACCATGTGGGGGAGGATGGAGCAAGATCCAGGGGGGAATTTTTATGCATCAAAAGACTAAATGAGAAGGAAAGAGAAAATTGAAGAAACACCTTTGGTTTGAGTTAATAGCTGGGTGTCATCTTGCAATCCCACGCTTCCTGTTCAAAACAAAACAAAATAAATTTATAAAGCCTGCAAGAGTTTTGTTCTACTGTTGTCTGTAGAGGCGGAAGGAACCCCAGATTGGAAGTAATACAAGTGGTTGTCATTTTACATAAGCAAGGTAAGAGTTGTCTGTAAGAGTCAAAAGTTAGATTATATATCTCATTCTCAAAACATTTAGTTTTTCCATATCTTTGTCTTTTACATAGCACAAAAGCTCTTTTTCATATACTTCTCTAGACATAAACATTAGAAACTGTGCATATACATTTAATTTGAAATTTCTTAAACGTTCTTACACCAAACACTGTAATATGAGTCTAGAACATCAGAGTTCCTCTTTCATAAACATCTCTAAACAAAATCACAAGAAAATCTCTGAAGATATATTAAGTTTGAAAAAATGTTACAGCATTCTTATAGTGAGCACTGGAATAAGGGTCTATAGTTTATGAGTTCTTTTTCCATTGACTTCTGTGAACAAAGACATTAGAACATTTTGCAGATATAATTTTGAGAATAAGTTGCTAAATGATATATATAATCAAACATCACATATATAGGAAAACATCCATTAATCATAGCTGATAACAATTAAAAATCTAACATTATGCATTTCATTGGACTTATGCAAGCTAACATTAAACCTCTAAAATATATGAAATATATATTTTAATATAAGATTTTGTATTCAGTGGGGCATAGAACAAACCTGTAGCTATTAAAATCTATACAGGTAGAGCACACAGTTTAAACAGCAACATAAAGACCAATACAAATAGGGTTAAGAGATGAACCTAGAAGAAAATTGTAGAATATTCTGTTAGCAGCTTCTCCTAAGTTGGGCTTTGATCTTGGATCCTCCATCTTCTTCTGTAGTATGCTGTTGGCATCTTCTAGGACTTAAAGACTTTCAGTCCTTGGGCTGGAATCTGGGTGGGGGGACCTGTTCATCTCCCTGCGGTTGATCCCCCTCAAATGCCACTCTCTCTTTGTCTTCTATCCATCAGTGACCTTGGTAAGATGCTGCAGGTTTGGGGGCTTAGATCCTTACATAAAGCGTCTTTGGTAGAAGAAAGGCAGTGGTCTCAGCCTCTGGGACATTGCTCTCAGAGTCATCAGCCCTCTTCCCTTCACTACCTGCTCTGTCCTGTCTTATGGGATCTCTGCCACAGTCAAAACAGGGGCTATGTGCACTGATGTTCCAGTGAAGGGCAC
>PVKC010006021.1:0-31956 GCA_004027635.1 Crocidura indochinensis | reverse complement strand
TTTTTTTTTTGGTTTTTCGGGCCACAACCGTTTGATGCTCATGGGTTACTACTGGCTAAGTGCTCAGAAATTGCCCCTGGCTAGTGGGGGACCATATGGGATCTGGAGGAATCTAACCGCGGTCTTTCCTTGGCTAGCACTTGCAAGACCTTACCTTCTAGCGCCTCCTCGCTGGCCCCTATTTATTTTATTTTATTTTATTTTATTTTATTTTATTTTATTTTATTTTATTTTATTTTATTGTGACCAAAGTGAATTACAAATCGTACACAGTGATATTTAAGGTACACAGTGACAATAAATGAGGGCCTTTCCACCACTAGTGTTGTCCTCCCTTCATCCATGTTCCCAAGCATATATCCCTTATCTCCCTCCTTTATCCCCCAGAATGCTAGTGTAACTAAAAGCATATATGTTAACACTAATGTAAACATTTCTTTTTGCAGTTCCAAATATTTTTACTAATGGTTTCTTAAAGTTTTAGAGTCAAATGAACACTGTAAAAACAATGTTAGAGTGGCAATTATTGTTTGCATGGGCCAGGATTCAGTTTCTTCCATGGACTCAGACTGATACTTACATCATAGGGTGCTCAGAATAATCATGCCCTTCATATTAAGATTCACACAAAATCTAAAACATCTGCTCTCTTGAGATTTTGAGTTTGGTGATTGTTAATCTTAAGTTTTGTTATGCTTTATTTTGTGGGGTCCACAGCTAGATGTTGCTTATGGTTTACTACTGACTCTGCTCAGAGATCACTCTTAGTGGAACTCAAGGAATCATATATAGTGCTAAGAATCGGCACCATGAATAGATGCATAGGAGGGAAGTCCCACTTTTTGTGCTGTAGCTGTAGGCCCTTGATCTTAAATTTCCCAATCCTCATAATTTTTTGCAAATTTTAATGGGTATATATATGCAATTGCATATGGTTTAAAATTTATAAAAGTAGACATAATTATAGGAACACTTATTGAAATTAATGATATAATAATATAGCTACTTAAATATCTTAATGGGTATTTGTTTTCACCTGGAAAGCCCTAAATACAAATCCTTATTCAAGCAAGAGGAAAATTTTTCTAATTTAAGCAAAAATGGTGATATACAGAGTTCCTGTAATTAACATGTATAAGGTAGAACAACTTTCAGAAATAGCAGAGTCAAGTGGTATATACTCACTATCAGGTCATATTTTTTCTACTACACTCACAATTTTTTCCTCCTCCTTTCTTCTCAGATATCTATCATGTATTATCTATCAGTTATCACCTATTATATATACATTAATTAAAAATAACATACATGCTTTTAAGAAAGAGGTAAAGGGCCAGAGAGATAGCATGGAGGTGGGGTATTTGCCTTGCATGCAGGACTATAGTTCGAGTCCTGGCTTCCTATATGATCTCCTGAGCCTGCCAGGAGCGATTTCTGAGGGTAGAGCCAAGAGTAACCCATGAGCACTGCCAGGTGTGATCCAAAAACCAAAAAAAAAAAAAAGAAAGAGCTAAAGAAATACAAGAATCACTGCCCACAGCAGAATAGAAATGGAAAAGGCAAGTTGGTTATATAATTTATTAAACTTGTGATTTGTGGGACTTCACCCACATAGTTCAAACCACTACAGTTTATTTGGCATGCATGAAAATTACTCTCATTTAGATTATTAGACATTTCCCTTCGTTTTCTTTGCCACCACTGACAGGAGCCTGAAAAATCTCTTTTTGACTTTCTAATTGATCATCTGCACTATATTTTCTGAAGACCCTCATGTCAACATTTAGGCAAGTAAAATGCCAGTGCTATTGCAAATGGGGGAATAAATGAATAACTTGGACATTTTTATAATAATCACATTAGACAAAAGCTGCATTCCAGGGAGTTTTTAATGGTTCTAATAGAGGCCCAGAGACTCAGGGGAGCAGAAGGCTATAGGCCAAAGAATTTCAACCACCCGAGAAGAAAACTAATGGCCCATTAAAGCACACCCTGGAGTGCTTTATCATTGTCATTGGAATTAGAATATATATCTTTGTTTTAAAATAGAATGCTACTTTGATGACATTTTAACATCTTGCCTGCTTTTTTTCCAATTGACTATCAGTACCCTTATGAGTCAAGCAGAAATTAGGATCCAACAGAAGCAAATTAAACCTTTGATTTCACAGAGAATCTAGAGGCATTTGACAATTAAATGATTTTACAGTTATAAAATTACTTTATAATCCAATTATTTTACAAAGAAATTTCTTGTACATATTTGGCATATGGATGAAAATAGAAGGCTCGTGCAATACTCAAAAACCAATAGTTGGCTTCACTAACTATTGATTGACTTCAGATTTCTTAATTATTGCACTTTTGGATTTCTCATCAAAAGGTTTTAGTATTTGTATGACACATAAAATTTATATGTGGGCAACATTCATGTAAAAATTACATAAACACATTTTTGAAGGATTTTTTGTGTGTTTATATGAAAGATTAAAATCTAATCTTTATCTTTAATTTTTACTTTTGAAAAAAATGGCCTATGTCTCTGTAGTTGGTAGATAGGGGAATCAACTGAATCCAAGAACTTTCAGTAATGCTCTTGTCTATTAGTATATACACATCATTCAAGGAAGCCTAGTTTTAAGATCTCATCATCAGCTCGCATTTAATCAATGCTGATAAAAGGCCCAAGACAGCCTAGAGGACTATAAAAATAACTCCTAAAAAAGATCGTTTATAAACTAAAGTGGGCATAATGTTGAGACCTGATAATTTGGGTGATGATTTTGAACAAAAGATAGTAAGAGCGACATTTTAAATAAAAACCCAGAAAGCTGTATGATCAGCTGAAAATGCTGAAAACCTCACTTATCTTTTCTTTAAGGGCTCAACACTTATTCCAGAAATATTTTTTCATTATTTTTATTTAGGCATTGTGATTTACAATACTATTAATAATGTCCTATAGATATAGTAGTATACATAGCCACACTTTTACAATACCACATTTATGACCAGAGGAGTGTATATATCCACCATTTTGTCAGCTCCTCGCTTACCCTACCACCTCAAATTCTTCATTTAGCTAACTTACTTGTATAAGCAGACACTGGCTTTTTTTTATTCCATTACTATCTTTGTTTTAGATTTCCAGTTCCAATGGAATATACTTGGGAGACCAGACCCAGGGAATGAATGCACTGATCATTTTGACACCCATCAGCTTTCAACCACAATTTCTAAAACTGTACTTTCTTGTTCTTTAGTCTATAAAAACTAGTTCTCATGACAATGTAGACAGGATAGTTATTTGGGACATGAGTTTACCATCATCCAACCTGCTATATCTCTAGTCAACTGCAGGTTTCTGAGTGAATCAGCCCCTCACACAACAATAGAACCAGGTTTTTGATGTTCCATGTATCATTCTATTATTTTCTGGAAAAAATATTTTGTCATCTAATGTATACAGAATGGATAGGGTATAATGGTAATGAAAAGATCATCCAATTGTCAGCCAAGGACTTCTCAGCCAATTCTAGTTAGTGTGGCACACAAACCATGACCAATCTCGCCAGTCAATGAACAGAAGGCCAAGAAAACATTAGTAATATCCCCAGAATCTTGTTCAACAGCCTATTTGCACATACCAGTTAAGACCTATCAACACAGCACCTGACACCTCCTAGACACCCCTTTTAAATAATAAAAAAGAGCCTCTGAAATAAGTTCCAAGGTTTAGAGTCACTATGTTCAGCTTTCTTTGCTTTACTAAGTGTCCTGTTATGTGACTTTCTAATAAACCGTACTCTACCTACTATTGTATATCTTGCTCCATTTTTTTCCCAAATACCAAGAACCTGAAATGAACACTTTTCCCCAGCAATATAATCAATGCAATTGTAGTTAATTTACATATGTATATTATCTATGAAAACTATCTCAAGATGAAACAGCAGAAGGGATAAATCAATAAACCACAGATAGCATGCATATTAATTACTAGCTTTCAATTAAACAGTATAGTGAAATGTGCATGGAAAATTTTGTGTCTTGCTTGCAGATGTAATTCTCATATTTATATACCAGTGAACTAATACTTATTCCAATTTCTCTCACTGGCAAGACAGTTCTATTTATACATTTATTTATGCATCTACTATCTATCAAACACTCAATCTCTCTCTCTCTCTCTATATATATATATCATTTGTGGAATATGGGTCATTGTATTGTTTATGGGGATTATTTACACCTGTGTGTGTTAAAATCATAAAGAAGAAAATCTCTTATAAAAGATCAATTTCAGAACAACATACATACACAGTCTTTAATAATTGCTAGGAGCTACTTGCTTTTGATGAAGCATAGATATTTCTAAGAAAAGTGTCCTATGTATTCAGCTGTTATAAGAATCATATCATCATATACATATAATATATATCATAGTATTGTCAAATGTATTTCTCTTTAGGTAATCACCCAATAAATTAACCTGATCAGTTTTACATATATATACAAAAAGTGATTTCTGGGGCTGGACTGATAGTACTGTGGATAGGTCATTTACCTTGTATATGTCAAAGTTCAATCCCTAGCACCCTATATAGTTCCCCAAGTCCATCAGGATTGATCCCTTAGTAGAGAGTCAAGTGTAGCCCTGTATATTATCAGGTGTGGATAAAACAAACAAAAAGCAAGCTTCCTTGACTCCTTAAAGCAATTGGTTGAGCATTTCCAACACTTTATTCATTTCAAACTGACATGCATGTAAAAGCCAGTGCTCTCATTACTATACATGTAGTATTTTTGAATTGAAGTTTTAATTTATCAATATATGGTCTTCTGAATGAGAAAAGAAATTCAGTTCATGCTATAAATCCCAGATATGGATAGAGTGGCTTAGGAGAATATGAACAGGTGAAGCTGATAGAGCAAGATTTTTTTTTAAATCCTGAAACTATATTTAATATAAAATCACTTGTGATTGACAGCTGCAGTAACCTTTCCTGATCTTCAAATTGCACCAAATGCTACTACTTTCTATAGGCAAAAGTTGGACCTTTTAGAACAAACACATTTTTAATTTACATGTAATACATGTTTTAAATTATAAATGTAATGTGGCTCAATAGTCAAATCAAGATGAATGGCCCTTGAAAAAGAGAATTTTGGAGGAGAGCATAATAACATTTCAATCTATAAATTAATCACATTCAGATTTCTAATTAGACATTGCTAACTGCACTGGGAACTAATTTTCTTCAATAAATTTGAATTTTACTTCACCTCAACTCAGGAGTAGAAATTGTAGAGTCTTTTTTTCATATTTCAGATGCTTGAAAATCTGAATAATTTTACCTAGACACTAAGCTCAAGTTGGTGCAAATAAATTAGCAAGTAAAAGTGAATTTGGTAAATCTATAATACAGATGTATTACTAAAATAAATATGGCTCATGTAGTGCTCAGTTGATAATTAATCTTTTAGTAGATATAAGTAATGAAATTTGTTTGATGTAGATGTGGTGGCTAACCTCATTTATTATTTCTATTTATTTCAAGTGACTTAGAAAAATGCAATTAAATGTGGATCTCAAAAGTATTCTCTTATAATTGGTGGTTTGACATTATTGTATTAGACGCATAAGGAGAAATATGTTACTCTTTAATATCAATTTTCCAACTTTTATAATACTAATAAAATATATAAAATATCCTGTTTGTTAATAAATTTCAGTAATTCCATTCATCTCTTCAGAGTAATTCTTAAGCAGAAAACAGGCAGTTGATAAATAATGCAGTGATATTAAGCATCTGTACAAGCTTTAAGTTATATTCTAGTCTACTTCCATAGTCATCAACCTAACAGTTAGGATTGGAGGGTCTAAGATCTGGTGCCATTGGATACATGATAATTATGTTCACATGTCGAACACTTTTGAGTGTGATTGAGGACTGGTGGGATGGAATCAGTGTAGTTCCTAACACTCACAGATTCCAATGATCTTTTGGATTGCATATTCTCTAGTAATGTGATATAGCACTTATCACAGTGTTTATATATGTATATGTATGTATGTATATGTATATATAAGCACTGTGATATATATATCCTAAATTAAACTACTTTATTTATGGTGAATAGTAGTAGCCAAATTTCTTTTTTTTTTTTTTTTTTTTTTTTGGTTTTTGGGTCATACCCGGCAGTGCTCAGGGGTTATTACTGGCTCCACGCTCAGAAATTGCTCCTGACAGGCACGGGGGACATATGGGGCACCAGGATTCGAACGGATGACCTTTTGCATGAAAGGCAAATGCCTTTTACCTCCATGCTATCTCCTGGGCCCCTAGCCAAATTTCTTAATGTCAAATGAAGGAGACAGAATGGTTCACTTTGGAATAAATTAAAAGACTTCAAAATAGCTTTTATTTGGATTAAAATAGAAACTAATGGATATGGTAGAAATATTTACAGTTATATGTGTATGAGTCAGCATCTCTTTCTAAACCTTAAGAGGGCATAAAAACAACTATAAACTATAACAATGAGCATGCAAAAGGCTAAGGTCTTAGATATCTTAGATTCTAATTCTAAGAAAAGGAATCAAATGCTTTTTGCAAAATGGCTGGTTTTAGAAATATATATATATTTTATATTTATATTTTATTATATATTTATTTATGTTATTTACTTATTATATCTATAATGATACATTTTGTGCTCCCAGGGTAGAGAATATATATATATATGTATATATATATTACTTTGATTACATTGCATTACATGATCCAAGTGTAGAAAGTGTTCAGTAACATATAACCAATGATGATTTATGTTACACAGTGTTTTTCAGCTACTAATTCATGTATCAGTGTTAGTCCACCAAATGAGAAATGCTGAAAACTTCTGGTTTGATTTTCGCAAATATTTCCTCTTATCACCTTACTTGACATAGCGAGAATTTTTTCTTAGACCCATGAAACCATGGAATTAATAAAATCAGGGAAGATTGACTCCCTGGTAAGTTTCTTGATAAAGGTCTTTAATTCAAAGAACCAGGGTGTGCAGTCAGTAAGAAAGTGATGATGGCCTTTTCCTTCATGTATGGGATGTAATTAAGGACCACTGTTTCTATTTTCCAAGCAGATTATAATTTAACACTGATTTGGAGTGAGAGTGAAAAGACAGGTAAAGGAGCTTGGAGGAGATGACACAGTAAGAAAAAGTAATTGTAGAAAGTCTGAAGAAAAAGGAATACATAGGCATAGTCAAATAGTTCAACAAAATTAACTTCATTTGGTATTGATGATGACAAAGTTAAAGTAATGTGTACAGATGTGTACTTTACCACATCAAAGCCCACTCTCTTAGTGTACCTTAGAATTTATTCTTTGTAGGAACATTTACCAGGGAAGCATGGTAGAAGGAGCGGGGTAAAGGGATAATACATCTTTCTAAAGGTGTAAATAGGCAGCAGGCTGACTGAACTACTTGTAATTCTAGCATCTTCCATCTGTTCTGAACTTGGTAGCTTTAGACATCATTCTTTCTTTTCCCTGAAGTAATAATTGGTTGCTCTGGAAAAGTCATGCTTGAAGGCTCAAATTAAATGACAAAAACTTTTTGCCTTCCTTTCTGTACTCCCAAGGAAACTTATGTTTTTCTTTAAAACAACCTTAAAAATATCTTTGATTGTAATTATCATAGAATTACATTGTACATAATCATTATTTCATATTAATTATGTACTACTTAGAAAACAATACTGTTTTTGACCTTGTACAAAGTAACTTTATATATTTATTTTTGTCCTATTTACATCATGCTTTATTAGAATAGAAACTATTTGCACTCGTTCTCTTATTGTTTATCAAAATGGGGCTTAACATTATAGAACAATAAGAGTGACTCAAAATGTTTTAAGTAATCGAGTTAGAAAGCCATGAGAGCAGGAAGGATGTTTGTCTTGTATGTAGCCAATTCCCAGCATTCTATTTTGTTCCCTTGAGACCCTCAGGAGTGATACCTGAGCCTAAAGGCAGAAATAATCCCTGAGCACTGTCAAGGGTGACCTATTAACAACAAGAACAAAAAAAATTAAGTGAATTAATATGAGTATGTGAATAAATCTTCCAAGAGTATGGGTTTCTACAATCATTTGTGAATTTTTAATGTTTAACAAAATAGTTATTTTACTGGTATAAAAATGTTTTCTTGATCAGAAAAAGAATTTTTGAATCCTGTGCTACATAAAACATGTGATACAGGGAACCTTTCCTATGTGTACGTACAATGAATATCTTTGCCTATAATTCTGTCAATGAAATTGGGTGAGCTTGATTTCTGATATGGTGGGATGTTATAATGTTTAAAGAACATTAAGAAATTTTTAATAGGGCCGGAGATATAGCATGGAGGTAAGGCATTTGCCTTGCATGCTGAAGGTCGGAGGTTCGACTCCCAGCATCCGATATGGTCCTCTGAGTCTGCCAGGAGCGATTTCTGAGCGTAGAGCCAGGAATGACCCAAAAACAAAACAAAAAAAAGAATTTTTAATAATTGTTCATGCTCTCAAAGATAATACTTACAAACCTTTAGGGTTACGTATGAATATCCCAATATCAAATGTATTTCTGTTTAGAAAGACTTATATTGGTTTGTTGAAAATCCCTAAAGATGGCATCTGCAACATTCCTTGACTTTGTAAAAATATTGGAATAAATCTTTATGGATAAATATAAGAATGATCCATGTTCCAGTTGTCACCTTAAACATTATCTTGGTAGAATAGCCATTCCTAAAGGCTGTGTTCAGAATAAGAATGGAAAATATGGCTGAGAGATTAACAATACTTAACAGTATTTATACATGAAACCTCTTTATTGAATGGCCTACTTTTATCATCCCTAGAAAAGCTACATCAATAAGAGATAACTTCGAATTTTGTATAATTTTCTATTATAATATATTTCTTAGTCTTGAAGGGTGGGGGAATAGAGGATTGTATCTTACGGAGAATACCTGCATTGGGAATGCCCTTCAAATTAGCTAGAATTGATCTTATAGATAACTGCCTTAATTATGCCAGAAAGTTCATTTCTACCTCTGAAGACAAGAACAGGCCTTTATTGGTAATCTCAAATTTCGTGAGTACTTCAGAAGTTCAGAAGCAGTGCAGAAAAGCTTTATAAGCCTGATGAGAATTCTTGACAGTGATCATTTAATGGTGTCTGTGCTTAATAGGAAATAAGAACTTTCCTGTAAATTGAATTTTGGTGTCATCAGTCAATCAATGGACACCACAACACATGTATTTAAAAATATCGGAAGAAATATATTTTCCAAATAGATTGAATTTGTTCACTCGAGAGAGAAAAAGAGGTGCTGAGAGGAAGCTCCAACAGCTTATGATCAGCTGAAGACTTGAGGGTTTTAATGCTAAAACGTATGGATCCTTTTGTTATATTTCCAATCATATGTATTTTTATCCTTCATTGGCTTCCTTTTATTTTCTGTCCTCTATACCTTTTTTCCTCTCCGAAATCTTTTAGGTAAGGGGCGTGGGTTTGAATAGCAGCTCATCAATTATCAAGTACATGACATCAAAAAAGTTTTATGTTCTTGAAACTTAGTTGCTTTTTTTTTTTTTTTTTTTTTTTTTTTTTTTTTTTTTTTTTTTTTTTTTTTTTTTGTCTTTGGGCCTCACCCAGTGACGCTCGGGGGTTACTGCTGGCTATGCACTCAGAAATCACTGTTGGCTTGAGGGACCATATTGGACGCTGGGAATCTAACAGCATTCCTTCCTGGGTCAGAAGCATGCAAGGCAAACGCCTTACTGCTGTGCCATCTCTCTGGCCCCCTAGTTGCTTATTGTTAATAAAAGAATTTTCCATTAAATGTGATATTTTAACACAACCAAGTATCATATAAAAATATTTTCTAACCTCTTCCATCACTTCCACACTTCCACACTTTCTACGTTTGTCCTTGAATGTTTGACACACAACAATATGCATGTATTTGGGCTTGTATGCATGTGTCTATGCAACCTTACTTTGGTTTACTGAAACCTTATAATTTTTTAGTCATCCCGCTAATATTTTACATGAATGATGTTATAGGTTGTCCTGACAAACAAGTTTATTACTGATTAATTTTCTGTTTCAGAAGCATCATAAATACAACTCAGTTATTAATGCTGAGTTCGTTTTAACCATAAATAAGACTTCTAGCCCCGAAATCATACTGTTATTTATAACATCAGATATATTATATTTCCTATAATGTTATCTAATCTCATTGGCAGCCTACAGACCACTTAATAATTTATCTTGTTTTAGCCTAGTTATCATGCTATCTATTCATTTTAAATAAGGAGATACAATAAATCCACAAAGTTTTCTTTCCCCCAAGTTTTCAAAATTCAGAATTAGGAAAGCCTACTTTGAACAAGCACTGGACTCAGCAGTGAAAACATGATTATGGAGGAAGGGGAGGGAGTCTTTAATAAGTGGGTGAAATAGGCACAGGGCCAAATATTTGGGTCTTGGGGCTTAGGGTATCTCTGAAGTGCTCAGGAAATATTCTTTTTTTTTTTTTTTTTTTTTGTGGTCACACCTGTCAGTGCTCAGGGGTTACTCTTGGCTCCACGTTCAGAAATCGCTCCTGGAAGGCTCGGGGGATCATATAGGATACCGGGATTCAAGCCAATGACCTTCTGCATGAAAGGCAAATTCTCCACCCCCTCAGGAAATATTCTTGTCTCTATCTTGCAGTGTTCATAGAACCACATGTATGCCAGAATTTGAACCAAGATTTGAACCATTGAGTACTGTTTAATACATTTTCACATTTTAATTATCTAGATAATTAAAATAATTAGTAATAATTAAAATAAAATAAAAATAATTAAAATAATTAATTTTCTAGATAATTTAATAGATAATTAAAAATACAAACTCGGGGCCCGGGAGATAGCATGGAGGTAAGGCGTTTGCCTTTCATGCAAAAGATCATCGGTTCGAATCCCGGTGCCCCATATGGTCCCCCGTGCCTGCCAGGAGCAATTTCTGAGCATGGAGCCAGGAGTAACCCCTGAACACTGCCGGGTGTGACCCAAAAACCAAAAATAATAAAAAAAATAAAAATACAAATTCTTGGGGGCCGGGTGGTGGCGCTGGAGGTAAGGTGCCTGCCTTGCCTGTGCTAACCTAGGACGGACCGCGGTTCGATCCCCCGGTTCCCCATATGGTCCCCCGTGCCTGCCAGGAGCGTCTTCTGAGTGAATAACCAGGAGTAACCCCTGAGGGTCACCGGGTGTGGCCCAAAAACCAAAAAGTAAAAAAACAAAAAAATACAAACTCTTAATCTTTTCTAAATCTCTCTTGGTATATGAGATTAATGTATATATCACTGGGAAAAAAGGAAAATTAGATGAGTAAGCAGCTAAGTAAACTATTTTAAAAAGTCATACATTATTGAAACACAGATGCAGTACATTGAAACTTTGTGGGAGGACAAAGACGATATTTTAGAGAGTTGACCTAGTCTATAAAATGCACACTGTTATTTAGAACACTAAGGAAATAGTTATGAGAAATAGGATATAGAAGATAGGATACAGGATCAGGCAAATGATGCTTAAGTGTCATGGAGATAAACACCGTAATAATCTCTGGAACTACACACTGTTACTTCAGAGCTGGGGAGAAGTGAGTAGATTTCATACAACCCTTGTTATTGTTTATTTTATACAGGCTTCCTCTTGAATGAGGTAGAAATTTGAGCATAAAACCATTTTTGAAAAACAAAATTCCCCAATGACTGTTGGTAATTGATAATTTAACACTCTTAGAAGCTAGAACAATTCAAACCCCAGATGGGAGATTGGGATTGTACATTATATAAAGGGAGATGTTATTGTAAGACAGTGGATTGTAAAATATTACACAGAATTGATGGTATTGGTTTGGGATATTAAAGTTAGATTTGAAAATTTTTTGAGACTTCAAAGAAGCATGTACACTCACTCACATAAACAGTCTATTCCTTGAAAAGTAGACACTTTATATACTTGATCTCATATTGCTTAATATGGAACAAGACAGTGCTCAGAGATAAATTGTTATATTTGAGTCCTTTTTTTCCCCTCCTGAAAAAGAGATAATTTTAAAAGATGGGATGATAGCCTTTTATGATATATCTGTATTGCTTCTCTGACATCATTTAGACTTCACAAGTATGAAGTGTATTTTGAAGGAAATATCCATTAGCTCATGGACATGCCCAAAGGCCATTGATAAATATTGCATGTAACCATTTCTTAGAAGAGTTAGCACAACAGTACATGCTTTTATTCAAGGGCAACTGCAAAAAATTTGCTCTGTGTTGACTTAACTACTTCTCAATGGCTTATTTTTTCTTCTAAATGACCCTATAATAGATGATAAAGGTAAAAAGTCCTGTCAACATGTGGTTTTGCAGAAGATAAGCTTCCAAAAAGCATGTACTAATACACAAGTTCTCATCACAAACTTATCTTTACAACTATTGAGCATTATGACCTTCTGCTTTATGTGGGTCTAAATTTCAATGAAGGCATTCATTCAATTTAACTTATTAATTCCATTCTATACTTATGTTGTAGCCTTTCTGTTTTTCCCTGACACGCCTAATTTATTATCACATAGGTATAATGGGCAACTACTTCATTAACTTGAGGTTAGCCAACAGCCATTCCATTTGGCACTTAATGCACAGGAGAAACAGTTTCACTTCATTAAAAGACCTACACTTAACGGCTGTTAGACCATAATTGTTCTGACACTGAGATATCTTGTTTGAGTCAACGGAAATGTTCACTCACATAAGGGGACCCAGTACACAAATTGATTAAGCAGAAAGGAAATGCATTTAAGATGTGCCATGCAGGGGACACCCTGAGGATTAAACCCCTCTTTTAGTAGAAAGAGCCAATTTAGATAAGTTATATAAGTTGGAGCAAATAATAACAACTGAGTTGTATTCAAAGATTGCTATTCTGTGGTCTTCACCATGCTGGGAGGACTCTAACTTTCTCTAGTTTATTCCAAGGCTATGAAACCAAATATTCTAATATTAAGATGCCAGCTATTGTGTTGAAGAACTAGCATAATGAGCCCCCAGAGACTGGCTGTTTTTAATCCCCACTAGGGTGCCCAAATGCCTTCGACAATTAAGAGCTGAGAAAACCAGGATATAAAGCTGGATGGTGACTTCAATGTAGTGCTGGTAGTATTGGTATAAACTCTAAAATCAAGTGTACCTAAGTGCTGAGATTTTTCTTGATTTCGGTGTGCAGACTGTTCCTTTTAGCTACACTGCTTTTAATTTGTGTTCTGGTTACTTGCCATGACATTTTTTGTGTCACTGTCAATGCCAAACACAGAAGTTATGCCTCCAAATGCAATTCGAAAACACCATTGCAGCTGGGACCCATCAATGTTGTCACTACCACTGATGCCTGGGGTCATGGGCACTGGCGTTAGTCAGAATGTCACCGTTTAATTCCCGAAAGGACTATCCAGCTCTGTCCAACAGAGACATTGATAGCTTTTTGCTGCTTCGGGTGGTTAAAGATATCCTATTTGTATTTTAAATTTAAGTTTTTCCTTATTGTATGAAACAAAGAGGGAAGTTTTGAGAGAAGAAAATATGCACAGCGGACATGATTGCTGTATTTTTTAACAGTACCCCTCCTAAAGATTGCAACCTTAAATAATGATGGACTTAGAAGAGGGGGCTCAGATAAATCTAAGCAGTTTTTATTTATTCTATAAAGTCTGGCCCTAATCAGCAATTAAAAAAAAACAAAAAAACCACCTTATTTTACTTATAAATAAACATTTTACTACCAAATTTTCATCAAGGCAAAATGAAAAAAGCTGTAAGTTTAATTCTCAAATTGTAGAAATTTGTATAGATAGGTTTGTTTAGCACAGAATACAGGTGTTTAGCAATTCCTTACAGACAAAACTCCTCAGACAAACTATATTTGTAAATCAATAGTTAAATAATATATTATTTTTCCAGTGATGCTACCCTTCTCCATAATAAAGAGAAAGATGGTTCCTCGATGATTATTTTTTTGGGGGTCACACCTGCCAGTGCTCAGGGGTTACTCCTGGCTCCATGCTCAGAAATTGCTCCTGGCAGGCACGGGGGACCATATGGGGGACCGGGATTCGAACCGATAACCTTTTGCATGAAAAGCAAACACCTTTCCTCCATGCTATCTCCTGGGTCCCTCCTCAATGATTATTGATCTTTTCAATGATGCATTTGGGGTGTGTGTGTTTATGTGTGTGTGCGCGTGTGCATATGAGAGAGATTGAGAGAGAGACAGAGAGACAGGAAAAGAAGGTAATTTTTGAATGAAAAAAATGTGAGCTTTGGAATTAGTACTGAATTCTAGTGAAACTGACATTAATATACATAATTCTAAAACTTGATTTTTTTTAGATTTGATACCAACAAAATTTGTGATTTAGAGTAAATTGCATTACTTTACAAGTCAGATTGCTGTCATTACCTCCAACTTTATATAATAAATCACTTAAACAGCTAGCCTTAATACATACCCAAACAGATACTATAAATGTCTCTAATATTTCTTTGGGATAGCACCCAAGGGGCCTAAGGTCACTCAGAAATTCTTAGACCAGATGCAGACAGTTGAATGTGAGGGCATGAGGTTGCTGTGCTTGCTAGAGCCCTTTGTTGCTGAGGACCATGAAAGAATGGATAATTATGCTCAAGGGTGTTGCCCATTGCACTTAATGACAGTCTGGGAGTCAACCTTGAACCCAACACATGGAACCCTTATGCTATCTCCATAGCCTTCTCCAATGCTTTATATGAGATAGTAGTAAAGGCCATTTACTGAGTGACTTCATCCAAATATATTGATATGAAGCTTCTACTTTTTTAAATCTGTACAGCACACAGTTAAACATTACTGTTTTCCTTCTTTTTGAGAAACCTTTAATGGATTAATATATCTTTCAAATACACATGTTTAGACATCAGAAAGGAGGGTAAGAGAGACAAGAGGGTAAGAGAGGCAAAAGGGTAAGAGGGCAAGCTGGCAGGAACTCATTAACCATCATATAGAGATGCTGCGCATTAAGGTGCTATATTATATTACCAGGGAAGCAGGCCTATCAACCCCAAAGAGAAAATGTAACATTTCACCCCAGGTGACGAGTGAGAGAAAATCAGATAGAGAACTGCTTTTACTCTCCTTTTTAATCCCTTTATACTATTTTATTTTATTAGAAACACACTCACTCTAGGAAAATAACTATCATGCACATGTTGGGGATTAGATAACTCCCCACAGAGTTTGTCTACATCCTCCTTAATACCTGCAGGAGAAAGGACATAGAAAGAAAATACATATGGGTAACATAGATAAGACCATTATGCTTTGGCTTATGAAAAATTAAAATATAATCACAGTCAACTGATAATTATAGTACCATTAAGGTAATGAGTTAATTATTAACTAATTAATGATAATAATTGCCAGGTTAATGGAACTCCAATATGGATTGCTTAAAGTAAATGGAAAATAATATGTTATATAATGTATTCTTTCAAAAATAGAATGTTTTCACCATGAAGAATTCCTGAT
This sequence comes from Crocidura indochinensis, assembly GCA_004027635.1. Lineage (NCBI taxonomy): Eukaryota > Metazoa > Chordata > Mammalia > Eulipotyphla > Soricidae > Crocidura > Crocidura indochinensis. The sequence continues at coordinate 16,283 of PVKC010006021.1, read as the reverse complement.
TGTATAGTTGCCCCTTCAACCAATACTTTGGAAATACTTAAATAGAAAAACTTGGTAGACATAATTACTTTATGTAATTGTTAAATCTTAGACCATGCGTGTAATTTCAAATGTGATATCAGGTTTGTTTTAACTGGATTTTTATTTATAAAAAATAATTTAAGCAAGGATTCTGTTTCGTTTATTTGATATCAGTGGCCCTTTGCACACAAATCACACTCAGTTCTGCATGAGTGTGATTCAATCATTTTAATACTTGTTAATGGTTCTCCTTTCAGCTGATCTACTAGAAGCTATAAATTTGAATAAATTCTGGAAATTTATTGCATTGTAATTCAGCAGGCTAGCATTGTTATTAGAGAGATTATGGGCTTTGCTGTTTCAGCGTCTAAATTTCCATAGAGTTTACAGTTGTAGAATTTCAGAAAAGCCACTTAACCTTCTTAAGCTGTCTCCTCATTTATAGAATAATGACTGATGATGGTACTGACAATAGTTATGAGATGCCTATGGTCAAGTTTCTAAAATGAAAAACCCTATCAACTATGCAAATCCACACAGAGATAAATCATAGAATGATTTTGTATATAAGACCTTTCTTTTGTAGTTTATAGGGTCATAAATTTATAAGGTCATAACATGAATTTTTATCAATGGTCTTTAGAGAGTCAGGAAACTGGCTGAAAGAGTAGCAATGAACATTTTGCAAGCAAGCAGGAACCTTAGATTTGATCTCTGGTATTGTCTGGTATCCTGAGTAATGCTGGGAATGGACCCACCAAATAGCCTGCAGGATAAAGAATAAATATTACTATGATATTTCATTACTCTCTGTGGTGTAATAAAAATCATACTTATAGATACTTTTTGTGCCCTGTTCTTGGCACAAAACTAAGAATTGCCCGAGTGACAGGAGCATCTTTGTTACTTTCAGTGAAAAGGCTAAAACCTCTTAGCTTGTCAACAGCTTCAGGCTAAAATCTAGTTGATGGAAAATCCAAGCAAGTGATTGGAAAGTTGGAACATTCAGTGTGAGATGCTGAAAACTGAATTCAATCATAATCCAAAGATTGAATCAAGCATGATTATTGAATGAATTCTTGATAAACAAAACTCTCAAGTTTAGAAACTTACAGAGTAATGATCAAAGTTATTCATAAAAAACAAATTTGGGGTTGGGAGGAGGGAAACTCAAAGCATTGGTGATGGGAATGTTGCACTGGTGAATGTTGTACTGGTGGGTGTTCTTTATATGACTGAAACCCAACTACAATCATCTTTGTAATTAAGGTGTTTAAATAAAGATATTAAAAAAGGCAGGAAAAAAACAGATTTGGGGACTCATCGTGTAACCCACAAAAATGAGTTCCCTCGGAGCTGGATGGTGGCGCAGTGGTAGGGCAATTGTCTTGCAGGAGGCTGACTTAGGATGAACCAAGGTTCCATACCCTGGCGTCCCAAATGGTCCCCCAAGCCAGGAGCGATTTCTGAGAGCATAGCCAGAAGTAACCCCTGAGCGTCACCGGGTGTGACCCCCAAAACAAGGTCCCTTTCTTAAAAACCTTCAAAGCCTTAACCCTTGGTATGTCACTTCCTCTGGGTACTCATTCATTTATGTTTTGGGGTGTGGAAGGGTTGGGGAAATCCTCCCCAAAAGTGTTCCAATGGTCACAGGTCTCCACCACCAATTCTGAGCGAACCGGGAAAATTTGTTTAGTACCAGGGCCTGAGGATATGATACTACTTGGGTCCCGCAGTGTTGGGAATAGTCAGGACACCCTGTAGTGCTGAAATCTTCCCGGATTACACTTGATAGTGCCCAGAGACCTCTAGAGCTGCATACAGTAATGCTTAAGGCATCATCTAGTGCTAGAAATTAAACCCTGAACCGGACATTTGCCCTAACAATGTACTATATCCTAATCATTCATTAATATCCTTCATACTAAATTACAAGCATAACAGTTCCTTGAGTTCTGTGCGTCACTCTAATGAAAGATTGGGTCTACAGGAATCCCTAAAATTGTTGCCATGCTAGATAGGCAAGAATGTAGAGGACTTCGGATCCCTGGAACTTAAAGCTAGAAATAGAAACAATCTTATGAAACAGGCTCCTGAACTATGAGACTAATTTAAAAAAAAATGTTAGTGTCAAAAAGGAATTGAACAGGAGGGAATCTAGTTGTCAGAGAACTGTGGCAAAAACTCACTCTCCTCCCTATATACCCATTCTTAACAAAAATCACTTGAGAACTAAAACCAGTTTCACAAACCTACTACTATTGTTTGCCTTGTTCCAATAATAAGTAAATTAATTTATATACATGATTACTCTAGTAGTAAAGGAAGGGTGAACTATTTGAAAATACTAATATCCCCCAGTTAAAGAAGTGCTGGGTGCACATCGATAACATTAAGCTCAGAATCTCCTTGATTTTACTTTTTGATTATTTATTTTTGAATTTAGAATAAGCTCCTGAATTCTAATAAATCCAATGCCAAATGATGTGATATAATAAATGAGAAGTACAGCAAGTCATCAGAATGAGACACTTAGCACAGGTTTTGGTGGTAGTGGTGTTGTTTTAATTTAATTGGAAGGTCCAGGAATGCATAGTTCAATGATAAAGCACATACCTTCATGTATAAATCCTGAGTTTGAGCCTTGGCACTGACCAAAAAATATAATTACAAACCCCAAATTTATATTGCTTTAGTGTTTTCCAGAATTTTCAGATGACCGTTTTTGAAATTACCATAAGGTTGACTCGTCTTGTCAATTTTGAGGATCAATCGACTCAGTGTCAGCACTATACTTTGTGCCCTGCATCTACTCTACAAAGAATGAAAAGGACAGAAAGTATCACAGCCCTTCAGAGAACTTCATGCTCACCGCTTGCTGAGGACAACTGTTGAGATACCGAACATTTCATTTGACAACAAAAATTTCACGAGGCACTGCAGACTTTCTGATGACAAAAAAGAGTGCTTTCTCTCTTTAGAAGCTCATTAATTTCAAAAGGACATACTGAAGAAGTGGAAGCCTTTGCTGGAATGTATGCAATCGTTACATAACAGATTCTTACTAGATTGGAACAAAACAGTTTTCTCAGAACTCAGCGAATGCTATCCAAAGTGTTCAGAAGAATTTCTGCAAAGCACACACTCATTGTTACAAGAAAGCCAGAAGTCTGTTGAAGATTTTATAGCAGGCTCTTGATGCAGTTTCTTTAGAAGATACGGATTAAACATGAATCCTAAAGCTAACTAAACTCTTTTTATTTTTCCTGTTACTTTGGTGGAGTTAGTGATTTGTACATGGCTTTCTTTAGCTCAAATCTCAAAAATTAGTTTTTTCATAATCACACTAACTCAGGATTAAAGATACCAGTTAACTCTGCCTAAAGCATCTTTAAATATATTTTTATTCTACTAATTTTTTTTCCCTAAGATACCAATAAATCTTCAGTGAATGCTTCTCTTTGTGGTGTTTAAGTTCTCATTCTTGGAGAAAAAGAAGGGATTACTTTAATATTCAAATTTATCTGAAAAAGAGAAACCAGAGAAGAATCCATAGAGATGAGCAATATTTAGGTGGCATATGTCACACAAACATGCAGAACAAAGGATGGCTTTTGTGGCCTGAAATTTTGTTCAGCACCCTTCCTGTAAAATGGCATCCCTGCCAGATCAAACATCACTGCCAATCTAGCTATTGTTTGTAAGCAAGAAATGCTGCTACTTGACACGTGAAGCCAGACTGACAATAAGGAGAAAAATATCACAGTGAGCAGAGACATGAGCTCCAAGATATGTGAACATGAGCAAGAATTCATGAAGATGTAGACATATTCGCAGTAGTTGCTTCCATCCTGGGAATCACTGAAATGTATTCAGTTATATTGATTTGGGTGGGGAAATCTCTGTGCCTTCCACCCAGTCCCCAATTTCATCAGTGAGGTAAGGGAACAATGTAAAATGTTTGGAGATGGCTTGAGAGATGTTTAAAATAAACTTGGAACACCGTAGATTTTGCATTGCTCTCAAGATCACTGTCTGTCCATTCCTTTCTGAGTGGTATCACCAATTTCCTCAAAATATAGAAACCTCAGTGACTTCCCACATGGAATAAGCTTCTGAAAATGGACACCAAGGGGTTTGCCAATCTGTCTGAAAGCCAGACCCAGGGAAATAAATTAGAAGGCAGCCCTCCTTTAAAGTACTCTGCAAGCGGTCGTCAAGCCTTTTTTCTCTCATTTTGCAGCACCTCCTAGAAACTTAAGAGGTGGCCCAGAGAACCCTCCCTGCCACAGGCGCTGAGAAAGAGACACAAAGATAATAGTTTCTGTCACAGAACAGAACAGCCTGTGATGGCTTTTCCGCAGGAGTTAGAAAAGTGAGGCTAACACACTCTGTGTGAGCTCTCGCTTGCCTCTGCCACCAAGATGCAGAGAGGCTCATGAATACTTACTTTCTTTCCAGAAACTGCCACAGTTGCTGCTGGACTCCACAGGGAGGAGACACCGGGGTGTCCTCTGTGTATTCATAGGTAAGAGCAAAACAGAAGCAATGTCTTTGTGCATGCTGGGTGTGTTACTCCAGGTGACCCTCCTGGGCTCACAAGGTCAACACCAGTGAGCAGGATTCTATCCCCCTGATCTGCATTTGTTTTTTTATCAGGGTTTTTCTTCAGTTAATTTTAGTTCACTATGGCTGTCTCTCTTTTGCATTTATAAACTGACTTAAATACGTGAGAGGGTCTGATAAAGAAGGGTCTTTTCAATGCATCATTTTAAAGTGTAAATTTGAATAGTTCAATGCCTTGTTCCACTTTGCCCATTCCCCTCTTGCCTCCACTCTGAGCTCTCCTGTATTTTTTAGACTTCTGATCTTTTGTATTTCACCTCTTGTTTTTTTTTTTTGTTGTTTGTTTTGTCTTATTTTCTATTTTTTATAGAAAGGACACCTGTTTTATATCCAAGTGTTCCACTTAGACTCTTTTCCTAGTAAGAATCTTTTTTCTTGTTTTTTTTTCTTTTTTAAGTCATACTTGATGTTGCTTCTCCTGGTACTGAATTCGGGAGTCATTATGGAAAGGTTTGAGAGACCATCAACCCCATATCTGGGAGCTGGAGTGATGGCACAGTGGTCGGGCGTGTTTGCTTCACACATGGCTGACCCAGGACCAACCTCAGTTTGATCCCCTGGCATCTCATATGGTCTCCCAAGCCAGGAGCAATTTCTGATCCCATAGCCAAGGGTAATCCCTAAGCATCACTAGGTATGGCCCAAAACGAAAAAAAAAAAAAAAGATAAAATAAAAAAAAACATATCTATCTCACATAGTCAAGTGCTCTACTCACTATACTTTGTCTCTTACCCAGTAAAGCAGCTGCTTAATATTGAAATATTGCTGACTCTAACAATGGATTTTGGAAATGATAATTCTATGTTTCTATCCACTAGTTTCTACTGAATTAGGAATAGTGGTTAATGGAAAAACGAAAGGATTTTTTAGGGGGTCACATCTGGTGACGCTCAGGGGTGCGCTCAAAATCACTCCTGGCTTGGGGGACCATATGCTGGGGATCTAACCGAGGTCCATCCTGGGAAGCCACGTGCAAGGCAAATGCCCTACAGCTGTGCTATAGCTCCGAGCCAAACAAAAGGATTTTTAACAAGACCTCTAACTCCTACCCAGCAAAACTATTAGGACATAAAAAGGGTTTTGTTTTAACACAACCCTTATATAATGAATATACTAATCCAATTACATTATTAGAGCTACAGCATTTAAACTGCCTGATAGATGAGTTAAGATCAGGCAGATGCGGCCCGGGAGATAGCATGGAGGTAAGGCGTTTACCTTTCATGCAAAAGGTCATCGGTTCGAATCCCGGTGCCCCATATGGTCCCCAGTGCCTGCCAGGAGCAATTTCTGAGCATGGAGCCAGGAGTAACACCTGAGCACTGCCGGGTGTGACCCAAAAACCAAAAATAGATAAATAAATAAATAAATAAACAAACAAAAAGAAAAAAAGAAAAAAAATCAGGCAGATGCAAAGAGATGCCATTACACTAGGGCAGAGCCAATGACCATAAAGCAAAATAATACATGTATGCAATCCTTTTGTAGTGGAATTAGATACATCAGAGGCCAGAGTGATAGCATAGTGCTAGGACATTTTTGTCTAACATGCGGCCAACCCGGAACAGACTTGTATTCAATTCCCGGCATCCCTTATGCCTTATCACTCAAGCCTGCCAGTAGCGATTTCTTTATTTTTTTATTTTATTTTTTTTTGGTTTTTGGGCCACACCCAGTGACGCTCAGGGGTTACTCCTGGCTATGCGCTCAGAAGTCGCTTCTGGCAGGCACGGGGGACCATATGGGAACCAGGGGATCGAACCGTGGTCCGTCCTAGGCTAGCACAGGCAAGGCAGCAGACACCTTACCTCCTGCGCCACCTCCCGGCTCCCAGTAGCGATTTTTAAGTACAGAGCAAAGAGTAACCCCTGAGTGCCATTGTTTGTGGCCCAAAACCCAAAATCAAATATTGTATGCATCAAGCAAAAATTATAACACAAATCCAAACAAAGTAAGTTTTAAAAGGGGTAAATATTTCTGTACTAGGGTTGAAAATAGAAGTCTAGATGAGAGAACTAAGAAAGCAAGAGACAGAGGCTGAAGAGACAGCACAGTGGTAGGGAGTTTGCCTTGCACACAGCCAACCCAGGACAGATGGTGGTTCAATTCCCAGCATCCCATATGGTCCTCGCTGCCTGCCAGGGGCGATTTCTGAGCACAGAGCCAGGAGTAACCAACCCCTCAGGGCTGCCGAGTGTGATCCCATCCCACCCCAAAGTTAAGAAAAATGAAAGCAAGAGACAAAGTAAAGGAAGGAAAAGGAGTAGAAGAATGAGGAGTGAGAAGGAAGAAGAAAAATAGAAAGAGTAATGAAAATATAGGATATTCGAATTGAGATGGATACATTTAAAATGTAAGAGGTTCGATTTCAAAGAAAATTCATTGAGGAAACATTTACATTTGGTAAAGTTTTTTTCCATTTATATTTCACATTTGGTAGACCTTTTGAATTATTTCAACACAAGGAAGTGTCTGAAGGCTATTGTCTAATTAAAAGAAAAAGTTAGGTTTCTTTACCCTGATGATTCTAATTCTAAGTTAGGCTCTGTGGCTGCAAGTTCTAGCACATTCTAAAAGAAGTTGTGATTTTATTCAAGGAGAAATAAAACTTAATATGCTAAGAAGTGACTTGTGGCTAAAATTATTTAGCTAATAAAGAGAAGTATGGAAAATATATTGGGATGTACTTGTAACTAGAAAGTAGCTGGGGTGCTTCCTTCCAATTCCAAGCCCACATGCCTGAGTGCTGTTTGGGGTCCCCCAAAACACAATCAGTGTACAGTTTCTGATGTAGCACAATAAAATATGGAAGCAACTGTGTTTGACCTTCATTCATCACAGAAATAAGTACAACATCAATAAAGGAATGAGACAAACTACAAATAATTTAGTGGTTTTGCAAAACAAGGAAGAAGGCATCTCAGGAAAAGTAGTTTTAATTAGTTAGATAATTTAAAATAACTGGGACATTGCATGTCTCATAATTTCATAAGCATATAACTTAGATAATGTTTCACTTTGTGAAATAAGTTCATTTTTCTATGTTGTCATATTGTATTATGTAAAAGTAATACTTTATATGTTGCAATAGGATAATCAAATTTAGGGGTGTAGTAATTAGGCCTTATTTTTGCTTGGATAGTGAATGGAGGCCTCTGTCTTTAGGCTCTGGACCATGTGGCTCCACAACCCAGATTAATCGTCAGGTCTGGATGTTCATGAGAGAGACAGGTAGAAATCTCACTCACATGCAGGCTTCAGGAAGTAACAGCTTTATTCATCCTAGCCACTACATGTGTGGCCTCTATCATAACCATTTAAGCAGCTAGCCCTGTATCTTAACTCTCTCAGTCATCTTTGCTCTGACCTTCAAACTGGTAAAGATCCAACCAGGCAAAAGCCAAAGACAAAAAAAATATTCTCTCCTCTGGGTCAGAGCCCTTAAGTACCTTTCCAAGACCCCTCCCAGGAAATGGGCAGGGTCTGCAGGTAAAGTTAGAGGTCATCTCCGTTCCCAAGACCCCACCCAGAAATGGGCGGGTCTCAGTTACCTGTATTCCGGGGTGGAGCTACAAGGGGGAACCTAAAGTGATCATTGTTCTACAAAACACATTGATGATAGTGACCAAAGAAGGTGGACTAAAGAAAAGGGAAGGAAAGGGAATAAACTAAGAAAAGGGAAGAAACTAAGGCAGAAGAAAAATGAGGAGCTAAGTGTGATGAGCTTGTTCTAAGTCTTTCATTTTCAGCCGGGCTAACAGCTCAACTCTGATAGTAGCTGCATATTTAATGGGATCAAGAAGGATCAAAGCAAATGTAGCATCAAAGAGTAGTATTGGTCTATCATGATAATGCTAGTGAGTGAGAGAAATAGAATTCCTGTCTAGAAGACAATCAGGGGGTAAGGGAGGAGTGAGTTGGGGACGATGGTGGCAGGAAGATTGCACTGGTGAAGGAGTGGGGGTTACTTCCTATCACTGAAACCTAGCTAAAAACATGTTTGTTACCATTTTTCTTAAATAAGTATATGAGTAATAAAAATAAAAGAGTAGTGTTGGTTTCCTCCAGAGTCCATTGGTAACCTAAAGAGACACAATGAAACCTAGAATTCAGATGTAGTATTTCTCAAATCATGATAAATAATCAGAAAGGACTTTTGTTTCTGTTTTTGTACTTTTTGGTGGGGGAACCACAGTCTCTTTCAGGGGGTTACTCCTGACTATGTGCTCAGAAATCACTCCTGGCTCAGAGGACCATATGATATGCCTGGGGATCGAATTGCAGTCCATCCTGGGTCAGTAGCATGCAAGGCAAACACCTTTTCGCCATGACACCACTCTGACCCTAATCAGAAAGTTTTGCAAGTCCTTTGCATCTGCTACTACTGGTACTGGGAAAAAAAGACAGAGTGGCAAGAGCCCTCTCCAAATTTTTGAGGGTTTTTGGAACCTGGATTTTCATATAAATTGTAATAGAGTACTTTTGAAGAACTTTGAAGTCAAACCAGGCATGATAAAGGCACAGTTTTCCACCAAAATCGTCGCATTGAAGAAATTTTCTTACCCATTTTGGTCAAAATGTATTCAGTGGTAAATGAAATATTAACTTCTCAAAGAGTAAATAAAGGAATGTGTATTTAATTAGCTGGGAGTCCATATGAAGTCTCACAAGCCCTACCAATAGAAATTGCTGAGTGCAGTGCCAGGAGTAGCCTCTCAAATAAACAAACAACAATACCAACAAATAATAACAAATAAATATGCGGTTCTTATACAAACATTATGGTTTTTATAAGTGTGATGACACCCAATACTGTTCTCCATCAGATAATCTATTCTTAAGCAAAATTATTATGATAAAAGGGAGTTAGTAGAAAAGAAATTAGAAACAAGGAAGGGTTATATGTTCTTATTTTTTCTGCTCATAAATTTCCTTGAAACAGGACTATTTTATTTGTTTTATTTGGTATATTATTTTCAATATAATTTTTAGTGGACATTGTCTACTTAATATCATTGCTTATTTTTCATTTCAAAGCAAACTAATTGATATAGTCTACATTTTTCAAGAATTAATATCTTATATTAATTAAAAATGCATTTTAAAAAAATAAGGAAAACCTAGGTTCACATCCAAAATCTGCCAGCTATAAACTAATAATTTTGAAGAAGAAATCCAACTTTTCAACCTGAGTTTCATAGATGTAAACTATCATTAACAACCATTCCTAACCCATAGGCTGGTTATTCTTAGAAATAAAATGTAATTTGTATTTTCATTGGGTCTTATCATTTCTTTTTTACTTTTGATATTAGTGAGCACATTTATAGGGATTAAATGACTCAATTCAATGGCACTGATAGGTAGATAGTCCCATAAAATTCAAGCACAATTATAGAGAATCCATAGGCATTTAATCAACTCTCCATTGGGAAAATAAGCAGCTGACTGTGAAACTTTCAAAGTAAAGAATTGGTTTATGCTTTAGCTTTCTGAAGCTTTCTCATGATGCATTAAAGTCTATGGTGGATAAAATACTCTAGATGACATCTTTCCTCTTACTGGGCATGCTTGTGTTCTTATGCTACCTTCCCTTCACTACTTTTACCCTACTTACATTTTTCATTTTTAAGGATAGCTCATGTCAATCTGTAATGAGAAGAAAACCATCTCCATCAGACATCTGAGATTCCATTGTAGTTTTTTTTTAATCCCAAATGGAGTAGCATTTGACACCAAAAACTTAAATCATACACTAGTTCTTTCTATTAGACTGTGCCCGACCTTTATTGGTTATCCATTACCTAACTTTCCTAAGTTTATTGATTTGATAAAAATTCCTGTTACTAGGGGCTGATGAAATATGATAGTGGGAAAGACTCTTGCATTTTCATTTTTTGCAACTTTTCTAGCAAAATGTATAATAGGACCAGAAAAATTGCTCCATAGACTGAGCACATTCTTTGCATGTGGAAGCTAGGGTTCTGAGTTCCAACGCATGGTCTCTGAATACCCCTAAGCACTGAGCCAATCAGAACTCTGAGTAACACCAAATGGAGTACTCAAACAAAAATAATAAATGCTTATATTAAAACCCCAATCATAAATAAGTACAAAAGAACTTATGGGTATCATTTTGATTCCCATCATAACAAATTGTATCATTTTGAATTAAAAACATTTTTTTGTCTTTTAGAAAACAATTGACTAAGCTGAGGGCTTACTCTTGCCTCTGTATTCAGGGATCATTCCTAAAACTTCTCAGGAAATCATATGGGATTCTGGAGATGGAACATGGATTTTCTTTTGCAAGATAAGCAAGATAAATACCCTACATACTATATTTTCTCTTCAATCCCAGAAACAAGTATTATTTTGAAAGCAATTTAAAATTCTACTCCTCAAGGCCTTTATTTTTGCTTCAGAAGATTACATTTTTTTCATCTCCATGTTTATTGAAAGTATAAAGTGCTTTCTTATTGTCCAAGGTGTGTTTTTGTGAGTGTGTGTGTGTGTGTGTGTGTGTGTGTTTTGGGTCACACCCGGCAGTGCTCAGGGGTTACTCCTGGCTCCATGCTCAGAAATCGCTCCTGGCAGGCACGGGGGACCATATGGGGCACCGGGATTCGAACCGATGACCTTTTGCATGAAAGGCAAACGCCTTACCTCCATGCTATCTCCCGGGCCCCCAAGGTGTGTTTTTAAATGTACTTATTCCTTTTGATCACTATTTATGTCATAACATTAGAGGACATGAAGATTTAAACACTACTGTCTTGTTACCAAATATTCCTTTTCTTTATTAGGCTGGAATTCTATTAAACAGAAATTTTCAATTCTCCCTGTATAATATTTTCATGTTAATATTCATCTCATATATTTTAAACCACTATTACTATCTAAGTTCTGGGGTTTAATTATTCACTTTAATATTCTAGTAGCTTCCACTTTGTTTCAGTTCTACAAATAAACCTCTGACCTTCACCAGAGAACAGTGCAGAGGTGAGGGAGGATTAGCAAAGAGAAAGTGAGCAAGCATATTCTATCTTAGACATGCTTTTCTTTTTTTGTTCTTTATAATTCCCAAAAGTTACCAACAATTGAAAAATAAACTTAAAATTCCCCTGTAGTTTCTAGCCAATAATTCGAAATACACATCTGGCTTTGTTTTCTATTTTGCAAGTCCCCTTCTTTTTATGTAAACTTCTTAGGCATTTTTAGACAAAGGCAATCTTATAAAAATACAAACAAAACTTTTCCTTTAAAAATTTGCACATTTATATGGAAGTTGCTAGATTAGCACAACTAACTTCATTGCCTTTGTTTTAGCTTTGCCTCCATCGTCAAGTCCTACCTTCACGACATATATGTGCACACACACTGATTTCACTTGTGTCTGTACATCAACATCTACTCATCATTGAGGGTCGTATATTCTGACACACCATGTTTACTACATAATTAATTTTTTTTATAAAATAATAGACATTGGGATAGAGAGCTAGTACAGAAATTAAGGTATTTGCTCTACAGGCAATGGACCCAATTGGTCATCCCCTATATCACATATGGTCTACTAGTACCCCCATGAGTGAGCCTGATTCCTGTCACAGTTCAAAGTAGCCACAGAGCACCAGCAGAAGTATTCCCCCACACAGAGTGGAGGGCATCATCACAACAATATTCTTATTACATTTGTCACAGCAGTTTTCATTTTATTCACTACAGTGTTAGACAGTTCTTGTTTACTTCTCAAGATCTCTCCAATGTACTTTGTCATATAATTTAAGAAATTTCCTACTTTTGAAATACCCTTAACAAATATAATTGGAACTATAGATGATGTATAGCTATAAAAAGCCACTAGAAATCTTGAAGCTAAATATCCCAACTCTCTTTTTTTGGGGTTACATTTCTGTAGTGCATCTGGCTAGAGAATTCCTTTAAAAAAATTTCCCCAGGGGCCCGGGAGATAGCATGGAGGTAAGGCATTTTGCCTTTCATGCAAAAGGTCATTGGTTCGAATCCTGGTGCCCCATATGGTCCCCCGTGCCTGCCAGGAGCAATTTCTGAGCATGGAGTCAGGAGCAACCCCTGAGCACTGCCGGCTGTGACCCAAAAAACAAAACAAAACAAAAAAATTTCCCCAGATGCCTACTATAAACATTTTTATTGAAATTGCACCATTTCCCTCGCTCAGTCTCTCTGCTCCATTTTAAAGGTCACTCCACTAAATAAATGTTCCAGATACATATAGTTAGTTGTCTCAAATGGTCATCCTGAAAGAATAACTAAGATAATTGGAGCTGAGGCCACGCTTTTTTGGTAGAGCATATGCTTTGCCTTGTATATCTGAAGTCCTGAGATTGATCCCCAGAACCTCAAAAACAAAACAAAAATGATCAAAAATTTAACATGGAAATAAAATTTTAATTAAAATATTATATTCAAATGATTTAATATTTTTCCTAGACCAAGGAAATTTTAAGGATTGCAGAATTCTAATTAAAAGTCTTCCACTTTTTGTAGGGGACCCAAGGAGTATTTAGAAATCCTGGAGCAATTTTGTAGCTATTAGGTCAACATGCAAGTGATTCAATACTAGACTCTTGAGTACATTTTGCTACTCTGACCCTATAGTGATTCTCTGGCTCTAGAGTGTCAGGGAAAACCAAGGCTACTTCAGGTATTACTGGGAGCATGCAGTGACTTACCCAGCAGTGCCAGGGGTTCTGTAAAACCAAGCATTGATAAAAAGCAGTATCCTAACCTTTCATACTCTCTCCTCGGTCTTTAGCTGTCTTTGAAACTAAACCAAACTTCTTCCTTTGATTTGGTTTATCTGTCTGTTTCTTTTTCTTGATATATTTTACTTGCATTTACAATTTTAAGTCAAGTTAAGCTGTAAGGGTTAGTTGTTTTTATAAAATATCTTCATTTAAACTAGCTTGATTATTTTTCTTGTGGTTACTTCCAGTTAGTCACTAAGATTACTTGTGTGTATATATATATATATATTATATTACTTGTTTTTATATTATATCACTTGTATATATATACACTATTGGATTGATTCAGAAAAGATTCTTTTACAATTATTGAAAACTCAGTTCTGATGAAACTATACTGAAAACAATATTTAAAAAATTTTTATTAAGATCATCGTAAATGGAGTCTTTCACAGTTGTATTTCAGGCATATAGTGACAGTGAATCATGGCCATTTCCACCACCAGTGTTGACTTCCCCCCACCATAGTTCCCAGCTTGCAACCCATACCTCCACCCCTAGTCCCCTGGACTACCAGTATAGCAGGTCCATTTTGTGTTTAGCTTGTTATAGTTTGGATCTCTTATTCCACTGCCATTGACGTTGGCTTGGGCATTTAGATCTGCCTCCCCTTTTAATTTTTTACTCTGTGCTCTTAAGACCACTAGGCCCCTAGTTCCTAGGTCCCATCAACATTTTTATTTTAATTTGTAGAAGAATATAGAAATATGAGGCCAAACCAAATGATTCTGGTTCTAAGGTTATGCGATAAAGGTGGGAGCCCCTGTCTAGAAGATATATTTTTAAAAAAGAAAAGAGTGGCAGATGTGGCAAGATATTTTTTTTTTTGCATTGGTGTAGTGAAATTTGGCAATATTATAAAGGAAATTTCCTTGACTTAAGAGATACAGGATGTCCCCACCCATGAAGCATACTGTCATACCGACTACTTACTATCAACCCACTATAGACTATATGTTGGATGTCCAACCTCAATCAGTGGTCCTCAAACTATGGCCCACGGGCCACATACTGTATTTGTTCCCATTTTGTTTCTTCACTTCAAAATAAGATATATGCAGTGTGCATAGGAATTTGTTCGTAGTTTTTGTTTTTACTATAGTCCGGCCTCCAACGATCTGAGGGACAGTCAAGTGGCCCCCTGTTTAAAAAGTTTGAGGACCACTGAAAGGTCTTTCTTTATGGTCCCAGGAGAAGTTCTGTTCAGTTACAGATCTTGGAAAGGAGCATCTTTTGATTTCATCTCACTGTTAGGTAATGAGGTAGGGCAATATGCCCTTAAATTGAATTGTTGTTTCCTCATCGTCAGGTTGTTATGAGAGCCTACCCCGCAGCAAGTTGGTGCCAGAGCAATAATAGGGCTTTGTCAAGGGGAGTTTGAATCCTGGTGCTGGTGCCAAAAACTGTATCAGTTCTAATGTTGGGATCTGGGTTTTGTGGTGGATGGTTGATGTTTGATTGATTGAGGCCTAAGTCAAGTAGTCATGATTAATGTTAATGGTGGGAGGAGTCTCTATACTATACAATTTATGGATTCTTATCCCTATTAGGTAAGAACTTTTTGGTATATATAAGATTTCCCCATATTAGTGTGCCTTTACGAAAAGGAACAATGCCATATTATATTACTGGTGCATTTTGTGTTAAAAATAACAACCTAGGGGCCCGGGAGATAGCATGGAGGTAAGGCTTTTGGCCTTTCATGCCAAAGGTCATCGGTTCGAATCCCGGTGCCCCATATGGTCCCCCGTGCCTACCAGGAGCAATTTCTGAGCATGGAGCCAGGAGTAACCCCTGAGCACTGCCGGGTGTGACCCAAAAACCAAAAAAAAAAAAAAAATAACAACCTATGCAGTCTCTATGCTGTGGTTTTGTCCTGAGCTCATATCCCAAGAAAGACTTTTCTACTAGTATTTCTTACTAAGCAGATATAAAAAAAAATAAAGGGATAGGAGAGAGGCTACCTCTACATATGGAGATAAACACTAAGAATTATAAGTATCAAAGAACTGCATCTACAGAAATATAGAAAGAAAATATAGATATCCCCTTTAAATCTTTTGATATAGTCTGAGTGGGGATTAAATCCAGAGCACATTTTCTGTCTGTTCTGTTGTCTTGTGGAGACTTAGGAAATGGTATGTAGCAGTCAGGGATCAGATAGTCTCCTTGAGCTGGGGCGTTCCACTGGAGCTGGAATCCCATAGCAAGCAATAGTCTACAGTGAGAACAGGTGGAAGATAAAGGGCTACTTCAGCAGGAGCTATAACTGAATCTTCTTGCCAGTGAGAGAGATGGGGCTGAAAGTGTACCTTTAGCTTTAAGAGCTGGGAGCAGGCTGCTAGGGATGGGTTTTGTAAGGTGGTGAACAGGAGTTGGGGGGGGAGTGTAGAGGTGGGATAATATATAACAGGGACTATATACAATATGGGGAGAGATTATGTACAATACAGATTACACAAACGTAGAGGAGTCCACCACATATAGCCTCACACCATCTTGTAGACAGATATTAGAGATATATTTTATAACTTGTTAGACTGATTCTTATGGGTTGGGACAGAGCACTTCAAATATGGGGATAGTACATCAAAGGGGGAGGTTGAAAACCATATTTCCTTTCTTCCTTTCCTTCCTTTTTATTTTCCTTCCTTTCTATTTTCTTTCCTTCCTTCCTCCCTTCCTCCCTTCATTCCTTCCTTTCTCTTTCTTTCATTCTTTCTTTTCTTTATTTCTCTTTCTTTCCTTCTTTCTTTCTTCCTTTCTTTTCCTTTCTTCCTTTCTTTTCTTCTTTCCTTCTTTCTTTCTTTCTTTCTTTCTTTCTTTCTTTCTTTCTTTCTTTCTTT
>PVKC010006020.1:0-31950 GCA_004027635.1 Crocidura indochinensis | reverse complement strand
TTTTTTTTTTTTTTTTTTTTTGGTTTTTGGGTCACACCCAGCAGTGCTCAGGGGTTACTCCTGGCTCCATGCTCAGAAATTGCTCCTGGCAGGCACGGGGGACCATATGGGGCACCGGGATTTGAACCGATGACCTTTTGCATGAAAGGCAAACGCCTTACCTCCATGCTATCTCCCGGGCCCAGTCTGATGACATTTACTTATTTATTTATTTGGTTTTTGGTTCATACCCGGCGGTGCTCAGGGGTTACTCCTGGCTCTGTGTTAAGAAATCGCTCCTGGGGCCAGGCGGTGGCACTGGAAGTAAGGTGCCTGCCTTGCCTATGCTAGCCTAGGATGAACCACGGTTCGATCCCCACCCCCCCTGGTTTCCCATATGGTCCCCCAAGCCAGGAGCGACCCCTGAGCATCACTGGGTATGGCCCAAAAACCAAAAAAAAAAAAAAAAAAAAATCGCTCCTGGCAGGCTCAGGGGTGGGGGTTGGGGGAAACATGGGATGCCGGGATTTGAAACACTGTTGGTTCTGAATCAGCTGCGTGCAAGCAAATGCCCTATTGCTGTGCTATCTAGCCCTGCGATGACTCCTTTTAAGTCTCACCTGTAGCCTGTTGCAGGGCCTAGGGCTGGTGGTTGCCTCTTGACTTCTTAATTTCCTTCCCTCACAAATTCTAGGGGCTCTAGGCGTGATGCTGGGCCTGTGCTACCGGCTGAGCTGTGTATTATTCTTGCTGCCTTACTGGTACGTGTTTCTCCTGGACAAGACGTCATGGAACAACCATTCCTACCTGTATGGGCTGTTGGCCTTCCAGCTGACCTTCCTGGATGCAAACCGCTACTGGTATGAGAGCTCAGCTGCTTTTGGGGATCAGAGCTAAGGACCTGCTGAGGTTAGAGTCTATCTCAGCTGTCTTTTTTTAGCAGTCAGAAGGTCACATTTTGATTTAAACAGACTTACAAGGTTGGGGCACTAGGGGTAAAAAGAACCCTCTCCCCAAACCATTTTCCCTTAACTCTGTTCATATCTCCTCCAGATACCTTGATCTATGCCCTCTTAGGAGAAGAGAAGAATAAAGCTAGACATAACGGTTTTCAGATGCATGGAGGTAGTCACATCACCTTCCTCTCTGAGCCCCGAGGGCAGAATTAGGAAAGACTATCAAGTGGAGGAAACAGCTTCCTTGTTTCTTGAATGGATCTTTCAGGGAATCCAGTGCATTTTGGAGACAGGTTAGCAGAGTGGATGATCATTAAGCTCATTCAGAATGACCAGTTCTTGTTCTTTTTGTTTTTGTTTTTTGTTTTATTGTTTTTTTGTTTTTGGGTCACACCCTGCGGTACTCAGGGGTTACTCTTGGCACAGGAAACCATATGGTATACCGAGATTTGAACCACTGTCTGTTCTGTATTGGCCACACGCAAGGCAAACGTCTTACTGCTGTGCTATCTCTCTGGCCTGCTTGTATTTTGAGCCACATTTGGCTCATTTCTGGCTCTGCTTTCGGGGATCACTGCTGGTGGGCTTTCGGGACCATATAGTGATGCCAGGTTGGCTTCATACAAGGCAACCTGCCTGCTATACTTTATGTCCCTCACCCCCTAGAATGGCCAGCTCTGATCACATAGAATTAAAATTATTGTTTTTGTTTGGGCAATAACACCCAGCATTGCTCAGGAGTTGCTTCTGGCTCTGTGCTGGGAGGTGTTTTGGAGTGAGTGAAGTGTCTATCCTAGAGATGCTTGAGGTACCATGTGAATCTGGGAATTAAACTGGGACCTTCTGCATGTGAAGTCTCTATTTTTTGGCCCATGGGGTAGTTTTGATAGAATATTCTTGACATTTTTCTTTTTTTTGTCCCCCGTTTTGCACAATTTAGGGGAAAAATACAACAGAGGGCTTTCATGTACCAGGGACTAGCCTAAAAACTCCATTTTCCTCATGCTACCCTGTAAGGTCTAGAGTTTTCCCTTTCTTTTTCTTTTCTTTCTTTTTTTTTCTTTTAATGCCATACCCCACAATATTCAGGACTAACTTTTGATACTGCACTGGGTTCACTCTTGGTGGTGCTCAGGGGACCATACAGGATACTGGGGATAGAATCTGAGTCAGCTGCATTCAAGGCAAGTGCCCACCCACTGTAATAGCTCTGGTCCCTGCTCCTTTTTTTTTAGGTAACACCAGTGGGTCCTGGCTCTGCATTCAGAAATCGCTCCTGATAGGCTTGGGGGACAATATTGGATGCTGGGGATCAAACCTGGGTCCGTTCCAGGTTGTCTGTGTGCAAGACAAATGCCCAAATGCTGTGCTGTCACTCGAGCCTCATCCTGCTTCTTGCTTCTAAAAGAAGAAATTGAGGCTTAATCAAGCCTTTGCCTCAGTTCTCAATAGCCAGTGAGAGATGTGGGAGAATGCAGTTCCCCTTCCCTGGGGTTCCAGGGCTTTTGAACATCAGTGCAACTTTTGCTTCCTTCCAAACTTCCTTGCTCAGTATTTGTCGACTCCTAACGATGCTTTGCCCAGGCTTGTTTCTTCTCTCCTCGGTAAATTGTTAACATGCTCTTCATGTGCCATGCGTGCTATGTAATGTCAGTGTATCTTGGAAATTGAATTTAAAAACACTTCAGTGTATTTTTGTACACCTTGAGCTTTTCAGAAACTTCCACAAATCCATTCTTTTTCTGTCTTTTTTTTTCTTTTTTTTTTTTTGGTGGAGGCCACACCCAATGGCTTTCCCAGTTTCCTAGCTCTGTGCTCAGAAGTTGCTCCTGGCAGGCTCAGGGGACCATATGGGTAGCTGGGAATCAAACATGGGTCCATCCTGGAATGTCTACGTGCAAGGCAAACTCCTTACTGCTGTGCTATCACTCTGGCCCCTTTCTCCGTCATTTTCTAGCTGATTTGGTCCACTATGATCAGCTAACTTGATCAGTTACTTGTGTGGTAACTAATGATGAATGTCTTTTTTTTTTTTTTGGTTTTTGGGTCACACCCGGCAGTGCTCAGGGGTTACTCCTGGCTCCATGCTCAGAAATTGCTCCTGGCAGGCACGGGGGACTATATGGGGCACCGGGATTCGAACCGATGACCTTTTGCATGAAAGGCAAATGCCTTACCTCCATGCTATCTCCCGGGCCCCTCTTTTTTTTTTTTTTTTTAATTATTTTTATTTTATTTTTTGTTTTTTGGGTCACACCTGGCAGCGCTCAGGGGCTACTCCTGGCTCTACACTCAGAAATCGCTCCTGGCAGACTTGGGGGACCATATGGGATGCTGGAATTTGAATCACCATCCTTTTGCATGCAAGACAAACGCTCTACCTCCATGCTATCTCTCCAGCCCGAATATCTTATTCTAAATTCTTTAGAGATAAATCTGGCTTCATACTACCTGTGGTAGCTCTGACTTAAAATCGTATTTTACAATTTGTTCATACATTTGTAAAAATAAGAAGCTTCTAAATTACCAAGAGATTTTTGGAGAATGGAGATGGGGGAATGTTCTGGAGATTCTCACGTGTAGGTAGGAAGGCGGCTGGCCGAAGGGCTGGTTTGAGTGTATCCCTCTATTGGTGTAGGTCTCTGGATGGGCTGCTGCATTCCCGGAAGCGGAACAGCCACGTGCCCCTTTGGAACTATGCTGTGCTGCGTGGCCAGGTATGGAAGTGTGTAGATGAGGCAGTGTGTGCGGCAACCATTGTCGACCTGGCCATCCCTGCCATAGTACTGCTTTCTCCTCTAGATCTGGATCTTTTGCTGGTTTTTCATTGTTTTCTACTATTTTTGGGGATGGGCAGAGATGGTAGGGCTGCACCCAGTGGTGCTCAGCCCACGGCCTATTCCTGACTTTCCTACTAATGCTCAGGGGATTATATGTAGCGCTGAGGATTGAATTGGTATCAGCTATATGCAAGGCAAGTGCCTTAGCACCTTAGCCCCTCCATTCTTTATACTCCTGGGCTCTCGCCTTGAAAGATTAGAGCTTTGTCTCTATCTGATAGAATCATTTGGAGAGAAGGATAATAACTGGACTTCATATCTTTATTCCCCCTATGCCTGATACTGTGCTTGGCATTGATAGGATGTTAAGAAATCTTTACTTGGGCTGGAATGATAGCATTGAGCAGGTAGAGAGTTTGCCTTGCACATGGCTGATTTGTATTCAATCTCTGGCATCACATATGGTTCCTCAAGCACTGCCAGGAATCATCCCTGAGCGAAGAGCCAAGTGTAACCCCTAAGGACTGCTGGGTGTGGTCCCAACCCCCCTCCACCCAAGATGAAATCCTTATTGGAAACTGGACAAAAAGCACTGGAATTAAGGCACTTGCCTCACACAAAGCTGACCTACTTCAGTTGGACCCCTAGCACTACAGATGTTCTCCCAAGCTCAGGAGTGACTCCTAAACAGAGAGCTGAGCACTAGCCCTAAAACACAACAAAATAGAAAAGAAATACTGGATGAATGAATAGAGGAAAGGATCTATTTTCGCTTGGGTCTTGCACTGAGCAATGAACTTATTTCATGTTTGTAAAAAACAAATTCCTCAGGGCTGCAGAGATAGCATAGCAGTAAGGCATTTGCCTTGCATGCAGAAGGATGGTGGTTTGAATCTCGGCATCCTATATGGTCCCTGGAACCTGCCAGGGTGATATTTGAGCGCAGAGCCAGGAGTAATCTCTAAGCAAAGCTGGGTGTGACACCCCCACCAAAACAAACAAACAAACAAACCAAGTTCTCTTTGTAACACTTTTGTTTGTTTTTTGTTTTTGGGTAACATCTGGTGGTGCTCCGGGGTTACTCCTGGCTCTGTTCTCAGAAATTGCTCCTGGCAGGCTCAGGGGACCATATAGGATTCCAGGGATTGAGCCTGGGTCTGGCCCGGGTCGGCCATGTGCAAGGTAAACACCCTACCACTGTGCTATTGCTCCTGCCTCTCTTCCTAGCATTTCTTCTGCCTTACTTTTTTTTTTTGGGGGGGGGGGGGCACTGTTTATGGAGTCCATGTTGAACAGAATCCAGGCCTCCCCGAGCAGAACACTGAATTCTAGTCCTTTGAACCATCTCTCTGTCCCATTTCTTACATTTTATGTTTACAGATCTTCATTGTGTACTTCATTGCTGGAGTGAAAAAGCTGGATGCAGACTGGGTGGAAGGCTACTCTATGGAGTATTTGTCCCGACACTGGCTCTTCAGTCCCTTCAAGTGAGCTCTGCTCAGGCCAGAGGCCTTGTTCTTTCTCCTTCCTGTGCCTTCAGTGCTCTTGTCATGACCAGGGCCCACATGTTTAGCTGTGGCGCTTGGTGGCATTGCCTCCTTCTGTGCAGTGTGTGTGCTCCATGCCAGCTGCTCTCCTTGTGCTAGGGACTGTATGGGGCTTGTTGGTGCCTCTCTGAGCTTCTCACCATGCTCGCACATGGCTTTCTGATCTGAATCAGGGATCACACTTTTAGACTGGGGCTTACCCAGGGTCTCACCCTTCACTTTGGTGCTATATACCTCTGACTGTGATGTTGCCTGAAATTGTGGACTATAGTTAGCAGAGCACAGGAAAGGATGTCTGTGCATGTGGATTGAATTTGCAACCTGATGCTCATGAAGTAGTCTCTCCATGCCGTTGAATGGTTGAATGGTTGTACCGGCTGCGTATAGCATCTCTCTCAAGTCAATAGAAAAGTAGTCAATAGAGCAGTAGTGCAGCAAGTAGGGTGCATGCCTTGTACATGGCAACAGAGGTTGGGAATTCCCGGCACCCGTACGGTCCCCTGAGCACAGAGCCAGGAATAGGTCCTGAAGCATTACCAGTTGTGGCCCAGAAACCACAAAAGAAAAAAGTCTGTAGTAAAGGCAGCCATTTCTCCTTTGCCTGAAATTGAAACTTACTTTCTGGTCTTCTCATTTGTCTCCTGACTCTGCAGAAGACAAAGTCAGGATCAAAAGATACAGGCCTGGGGCCAGAGTACTGGCACAAGTGGTAGGGCATTTGCCTTGCACGCACCTTAACCTAGGATGGACCACGGTTCAATCCCCCAGCGTCCCATATGGCCCCCAAGCCAGGAGTGATTTCTGAGTGCATAGCTAGGAGTAACCCCTAAGTGTTACTGGGTGGGGTCCAGAAAAAAAAAGTTGCAGGCCTGGGGCTGGAGTGATAGTACGACTGGTAGGGAGTTTGCCTTGCATGCAATGCACCCACTTTTGATCCCCAGCACCAGGAGTCCCACCAGGAGTGATTCCTGAGTGCAGATCGAGGAGTAACCCTTGAACATATCTGGGTGTGGCCAGAAAACGGGATGCCAGAACTGGGGACTTAGTATCCAGCAGTCAGTTGCTGAGAAGTTAAATATCCAGTGTCCCTGTCCTGAGAAAAACTGACCTTTTTGTTTATTTTTATTTTGGAGCTACATTTAGCTATGCTCAGTTCTGGGTTTATTTCTGGCTCTGGACTAACAGGCTGGGGAGTGGGGCTTGTGTCATTTGAGGTGATAGGGATCAAACACAGGTTGGCTACATGCAAGGTAAAACCCCTACCTATAGTACTCTCTCTCCCCAGAAAAGCCAACTATGAAAAACAGGTCTGTCCCTCTGCTCTTTCTTTCCTTCCTCTTGTTTTACTTCATTCTTTTTCTTCCACCTCTTATTTTCCAGTGTTTGAGTGGTTCATTATGCTGTCAGCCAACCATTTACCTCTCGGTATTCTCATGTATTGACCCCCTGAGGAGCTGGTCCCCTGCCACACAAACACTTAGACTCTGCCTCAGGAGACCTGCTCCTACTACATAGGTGTCTTGAAAAGTTTGGACACCTCCAAGTGAGGAAAGGGAAGGAGGTAGGAACACAACTATTGGGTGTTGTGTCTCCCGTGGAGATTTTTTTCCCATTTGCTGTCGTTGGGCCCTTGAACAACTGTGACCTGAGGCCCTTTTGCCGAATGTGCTGGGAGCACTTGGGGTCTGACCCCTGTCCTTGCTGTCTGTAGATTGATCCTTTCTGAGGAGATGACAAGTCTCATCGTGGTGCACTGGTGCGGGCTAATGCTGGACCTCTCGGCCGGCTTCCTGCTCTTCTTCGATGCCTCAAGATCTGCTGGCCTCTTCTTCGTATCCTACTTCCACTGCATGAATTCTCAGCTTTTCAGCATAGGTCAGTACCTGGAGTCTGTTAGGAAACTGGATACCAAGGCTAGTACAGTGGCAAGGGTTCTAGTCTCGCATGTGGTCTTTCCAGAATGACCCTGACAGAAGTGGCCCCTGAGCAGTCAGTCGTGTGTGTCCCAAAACCAAATAGGAAATCCCTGGACACCAGAGATTTGCATGGAGAGAGGGACTAGTGAGGTAATAATAATGGGAACAGGAACCAAATGAAGTTAGATGCGGTCTCTGTAGAGGAGAAGAGAATTGGGACTTCTGGGTGGAGTATGTTATATAGTAAGAAACCCAGGAGGGTAAATCTCTCTTGTTACAAATTTCTTTTGTAAGTGGAATACCTGGGAGAAGTATCTAAGGGAAGGTGATTCGGCAATTACCTATGTTCTCTGAACTCAGGTGTCTCTTCTGTCCTCCCTGCTTCCTAGGTATGTTCCCCTATGTCATGCTGGCCAGCAGTCCTCTCTTCTGCTCTCCTGAGTGGCCTCGGAAGCTGGTGTCCCACTGTCCCCAAATTCTGCAGCAGCTGCTGCCGCTCCAGGCCTCTCCTCAGCCTAGTGCTTCCTGTGTGTATAAGAGGAGGCTAGCTAGAGGCAGCCAGAAGCCAGGGCTGCGCCATCAACTGGGTGCCGCCTTCACGTTGCTCTACCTCCTGGAGCAGCTCTTCATGCCGTACTCCCATTTCCTCACCCAGGTATGTGGTGGGCTGGGCTGAGCTTAGGCAGTGGTGGGCACAGCAGCAGGGGGCAAGCACTTCAGCTTTAGAGGCTGATGAGGCCAGGATGACCCTGAGAGCCTCTGAGCCAAATGTCTCTGCACTCCTTGTCAAGGGCTACAATAACTGGACCAATGGGCTGTACGGCTACTCCTGGGACATGATGGTGCATTCCCGCTCCCACCAGCATGTCAAGATCACCTACCGTGACGGCCAAACGGGCGAGCTGGGCTATCTCAACCCAGGGGTGAGCTACCTGGTGTGGACAGTTTACTCCTCTTCATAACCTTCTCCCACCAATCTTTGGTTTCTTACTTTGCCCTGAAATATAAGTCACTGTAAAATAACGGGTCCCCTTTCCCTTTCTTGGAAACTAGGTTGAAATAGGGCTTTGTTGGTGACTTCCATGGGCTGAGATTAGATTTAGGAAACCAAGTATCATTTGCCCAGCCCTGAAAAATCTGCTTCTCACAGTCAAGTTTAGTGTTGTGGGGATTTTTCTGGACACAGGCCGCCGACCACCCCATGTCTCTGTGCCAGTGGGAGAGTGACAGTGACACGTTGGGACTAACCCAGGGGTTTGGGGCAGGTATTTACACAGAGCCGGCGATGGAAGGATCACGCAGACATGCTGAAGCAGTATGCCACTTGCCTGAGCCACCTGCTTCCCAAGTACAATGTCACTGAGCCCCAAATCTACTTTGATATCTGGGTGTCCATCAATGATCGCTTCCAGCAGAGGTGGGCATGAGGGCAACCAAAGGGGATATGGTGCCGTCAGCTCCTTTTTGCCAAGACCTTGCTTTGTGCATGTTTCTGTTGACATAGTTGTGGGCATCACTGATTGCTTCCAGCAGAGGGTGCTAGTGTATAGAAGGAAATAACCAACTTTTTCTTTTAGAATTTAACCTGATTCTTAGGTGGCCACTAACCCCCATTCTTCCTCACTACTCCAGAAGTTCCTTCCCCTCTTCTCTGCCAGGATGGGCTCAGTAATATGCTGCCATAGGCCACTCTGTCTGGAACAGTGATGGAGGTTCTGCAGGGCGGGCATATGTTACCTCCTTGAACCTGATTTTCTTTATGAAGGATATTTGACCCTCGTGTGGACATTGTGCAGGCTGCTTGGTCCCCCTTCCAGCGGACTCCTTGGCTGCAGCCGCTGTTGATGGACCTGTCTCCCTGGAGGACCAAGTTACAGGAAATCAAGAGCAGCCTGGACAACTTCACCGAGGTGGTGTTCATTGCAGACTTCCCAGGTCTGGCAGAAAGCAAGGAACTTTGCTATCTTTCCTTCTAGCCTCTACAGCCTCCATCCGTGCATGCTGTGTAGGGTGGGAGAATACATTCAGGCATGGGGAGAGTGGGATGGCCCCTCCTGAGAGAGGTCACTTTAGCATGGGCCGGGACTGTGTTGCTCCGGGACAGGGTTGCACCTGGAAAACTTTGTGAGCGAGGACCTGGGCAACACTAGCATCCAGCTGCTGCAGGGGGAGGTGACTGTGGAACTGGTGGCAGAGCAGAAGAATCATACTCTCTTGGAAGGAGACAAAATGCAGGTATTTTGCTGGAATTCACAGTGGCACAAAATTGAGAGAAGTGGAGTGTGGTTTTGTGTATGTGGTGAGGGATTGGGCCCCACTTGGGGGTGTTCAGGACTCACTCCTGGCTCTTTGTGCTCTGAGAATCACTCCTGATGCTCAAGAATGCAATGTCAGGGACTGTACCCAGGATTTGTGTGGAAAGCAAGTACTTTATCTGCTGTACAAGCTCTCTAGCCCTGAGGAGAGTACTTTATGATAGACTTAAAATGACTTACCATAGAAATAATAAGGTCAACCCCCAAAAATACAGGCCAGTGGGATGTGGAGTGCCTCATCCAGGATTCTAGAGGCCAGTTGACTCCAGAAGACAACCAGAAGATGGCTGGAGTGAGGGTACAGGGAGCTTAGAGACCGACCAACTAGAGGAAATTTGGAGTGCACTAGATCTCTTTCTTCCTCCTTGCCAGTTGCCCTCTGGTGAATACCATAAGGTGTACACAACATCAGCCACTCCTTCCTGCTACATGTACATCTATGTGAACACTACAGAGGTTGCACTGGAGAAGGACTTGGCATATCTGCAGGAATTAAAGGAGAAGGTTGAGAATGGAAGTGGTAAGTACGTTCTGGTTTGGGTAGAGATGGTCCCTTGTCACAAGTATAAGATTCAATGAATTCATTAATTCAATTAATTAAATGATTCATTAATGAAGTTGAAAAGAGGCAAATAGAGCGAAGCTCCCAGGAGCTCTGAAAGAATGATTTGTGCTTCCTTTTGGCAGAAACAGGGCCTCTCCCTCCAGAGCTGCAGCCTCTGCTGGAAGGGGAAGTCAAAGGCGGCCCTGAGCCAACACCTTTGGTTCAGACATTTCTTAGACGTCAGCGCAGGCGCCAGGAGCTTGAACGTCGGCGGAACACCCCCTTCCATGAGCGGCTATTCCGCTTCTTCCTGCGGAAACTTTATATCTTCCGTCGAAGGCAAGTTTGCCCAAAGTGTTTGTCATTTCCCTCAGATGTTTGCAAATTGAGTAATTTGGAGGCACGCTGGGACTTCTTAGTGGAGCTCGAGACCCAGGAGCCTTACTGGGAGTTCTTGACTGGTTTTGACCCCTAATCGGATTAGCGGGTCAGCACAAGAAGCTCCTCGGAGTGGCTGGAGAGATACCACAGTGGTAGGGTATTTGCCTTATTCCTGTCTGACTTGGGTTCTATCCCTGGTATCCCATAGTTCTCTTTCCTGAGCTTACGAGGTGTGATTTCTTTTCTTTTCTTTTCTTTTTTTTTTGGATTTGGGTCACACCTGGCAGTGCTCAGGGGTTCACAATCAAAAATTGGGCCGGGCGGTGGCACTGGTGGTAAGATGCCTGCCTTGCCCGTGCTAGCCTAGGACGGACCATGGTTTGAACCCCCGGTTTCCCATATGGTCCCCCAAGCCAGGAGCGATTTCTGAGCGCATAGCCAGGAGTAACCCCTGAGCGTCACTGGGTATGGCCCAAAAACAAAACAAAACAAAAAATCATTCTGATGCTGGGATTCGAACTAATGACCTTCTTCATGAAAGGCAAACGCCTTACCTCCTGAATTCACACCTGAATTCTTAGTGTAGAGCCAGGAAGTAACCTCTGAGTGTGGCCAGGTATAGCCTAAAATCCAAAAACCAAAAAAAAAAAAAAGACAGCTCCTTGGCAATGTTGGGTCTCTAAGGCCACATCCAGCAGTTGTGGGGTGCTGTGGGGGTGGGGGGCTCTCAGGTGATATTTGGGTGACCATGTGTTGCTGGGAGTCAAACCCTAGTTACCAGGCAATGCACTCTAACCACTGTAACTCTTGGCCCCCAAGCTTAATCAATTTTCTTTAGTGACAGCGGGATCTAGCTCCAGGTCATTTTTTTCCCTTGGTTCTTTCCCCCACCCCTTTTTTAGGGAGAGGGGAACTTGAGAGAGGGGTTAATACCCAGAAGTGCTCAAGGACCATGCAGTATAAGGTCTGAACTCTGCATGCAGAGTATGCGCTCAGTCCATTGAGCCTTTCACCGCCTTCTTTCGCTGATAAAGTGGGAAAGTGATGGACTTGCATTTGAAGAAGTGTTATCTTTTTGGTGGAGAGGGGGTTCACACACAGCAGCGCTAAAGGATTACTCCTGGCTTTGCACTCGGGAATTATCGCTGGCAGTACTAAGGGCACCACATGGGATGCCAGGGCTTGAACATGTACAAGGCAAGCTCCCCACTCTCTAGACTCTCCAGCCCCTGGCTGATCTTCTCTTTGGCCATATCTACCTCCAGCTTCTCTGAGGGTTCTCCCTAACCAACCCTGAAATCCACAGCCAGATTGTTTGAGTGATGCGCCTTTCTAGCTAGGATGTGCGATAACTGGTACTGCTGGAGAGGAGCTTGAACCAAGTGCTGTGGCAGGGTTCCTTTATTGAAACAGGAGTTTAGACTTGTCACCTGTTTGTCTCTTTACAGCTTCCTGATGACTTGTATCTCACTTCGAAATCTGGCAGTAGGCCGCCCGTCCCTGGAGCAGCTGGCCCAAGAGGTGACTTATGCAAACATGAGGCCCTTTGAGCCGATTGGAGAATCAAGCCCTTCAAACACAGATTCTTCAGATCCTAATCCTCCTGAGCCAGATTCAGACCATGTTCACTCAGAGTTCTGAAAGCGTGGGGCCAACATTGGTTACAGATTGGAGCAGTCACAGGACCATTTTATATATACAGTAGAAATTTGAAAAATAATTTCAGGGTTCCTTTTTTATACATTTTCCTCATGTATCCATAATTATTTTTAATTCTGAGATATCTTTTTTTTTTTTTTTTGGGTCACACCCGGCAGGAGCAACCCCTGGCTCCATGCTCAGAAATTGCTCCTGGCAGGCACGGGGGACCATATGGGGCACCGGGATTCGAACCGATGACCTTTTGCATGAAAGGCAAACGCCTTACCTTCATGCTATTCTCCCGGGCCCCAATTCTGAGATATCTTAAGGAGCCAAGAAATGAAGGACAGTTCATATTTATCAATTCAAGGTTGAGAGACCAGGAGGGGTTAAAACAAATCAGAAATATCCTTTGAGGATAAAGGGTTATAAAAGATAGGTTTCAAGTGAGACTGACTTAAGCAGAAGATTCAATGTACCATGAGTTATCATGTGCTTGCTCTGTGTGTGAACATTGTGTAAAGCATTAAGCCTGCATCATTACAATCCTGCATAGTTCATACAGTTGGACAAAACTGAGGCTGGGAAGTAGTAATTGCTCAGAAACATACACCTCTTAAAAAAGAGGGCCCATAGGGGCCCGGGAGATAGCATGGAGGTAAGGTGTTTGCCTTTCATGCAAAGGGTCATCGGTTCGAATCCCGGTGCCCCATATGGTCCCCCGTGCCTGCCAGGAGCAATTTCTGAGCATGGAGCCAGGAGTAACCCCTGAGCACTGCCGGGTGTGACCCAATAAAACAAAACAAAAAAGTGGTTTAGGGCCAGAGAGATAATGTAGGATTAAGGCACTTGCACAGTGCTCCCTTGAGCATCATTGAATATGGCTCCTAAACCCCCCAAAATAAATATGTGGTTTAAAACTTGTCCTAAGTACGAACATCATGATTGGTGAACATTCTTTTTGTTTTGGGCCACACCCTGTGACACTCAGGATTTACTCCTGGCTATGTGCTCAGAAATCGCTCCTGGCTTGGGGACACTAGGGGATTGAACCATGGTCTGTCTCAGGTTAACAAGGCAAACTACTGCTGCGCCACCACTCTGGCACCCTGGTGAACAGATTCTACTTCAGTTCTTTATTCTCTAAGAATAAGCAGTACTTAGCATTATGATAGTGTTGTAAGAGTCAACTAAAGATTTTTTGTGTATGTGTGGTTTTTGGGTCACACCCGGCAGTGCTCAGGGGTTACTCCTGGCTCCATGCTCAGAAATTGCTCCTGGCAGGCACGGGGGACCATATGGGGCACCGGGATTCGAACCGATGACCTTTTGCATGAAAGGCAAATGCCTTACCTCCATGCTATCTCCCGGGCCCCTACCCACTTGTTTTTAAAAGGATGAATTGGAAATTTGGACAACTATATAGAAGATGCTTACCCATCTTCAAAAGTTAAATTCAGCATTTTGGCTTATCAGCCACACAGTCTCTTAAACAAGTGTTAAAGGTTGTATGTGGTTGTAAAGGGCCAGTTCCAATCATCAGATTGGGGTTAATATAATTTATGACACTTTCAAATTAGTGAAAAAGTGATGACTTTTATTTCTTTAACAACCCAAGAGATATAAATGGCTAAAATGCTAATACACTGGAGATCCCAGACTTTTTTCTTCTGGGGGACCATGCCGGGCAGTACTCTGGACTAACTTGGGTTCTGATCCTGATATCATTTACTTAGAGAAATATATGCAAGATGTCACTTAGTACTGAGTTCCTGAACCAGGTGGGATTTGATGTGTGTCTTATCTGCCACCACCAAAACACTTTGAAAAAAGAATGGACAAAGTTAAGGTAGAACCTAGCATTTTATTAGATCTTCATTAAACTGTTGGAATTGAGAACCAGACATACGTAATAAACCTCCAAAAATAGATCCTGAAAGGCACTTTCTGCTTAGGCAAGCAGTCATGGAATAAGCATGTAAACAAGCTGGCTTCTCTGTACAACACCAGCCAAGTCTGCTTTCTCCATGGCTAGCCGTACCAGCTCTGCCCTCCCTTCTGTTAACACCAGCCAGACCCCCTGTAGGTCCAACCCAAGGTTTTTCTGTAGGACACCTTGGCCTACCTGGGAATGCTGGAAACATGTTAAAGGAATCATGGTGTCGAGGAAAAAAAAAACTTTTAAAAGCTGCCATCTGAGGTGATGGCTTCTCTGTACTTACGCCATACCCCAGAATACAATAAATAAGCAATTAGAAAATGTTCAAGTATGAAGGGATTTTTCTCCTCCCCGCCAAAGCACTGCTCTCTGAAGGAAAGCTGGTTTCTCTGTAGCTACACCAGCTACTCAGAAAGCTCAATGGACCTGGTTTTGAAAATAAAACAAAGTTACAAAGTTAAAACCCTGGGAGGAGCTATTGTGCAGTGTGGAATACTCAGTCTTTCTTATAAAGAAAAAAAAAAGTTATCTGGTACCAAAGTGTGCAACCTACAGACCTCAGGAACTGCCCTGTGACTTCTCTGTATGACACAAGGCTGCCAAGTGCCTGTTTTTCTAGAACTAGGAGTTGGTGGTTTGGCTAGTGCTGAAACCATGCATAGGATTGGTTTGCTAAATATAAACCTTATTACGTACGTCCTCCAAGACAGCTGAAAAGTGGAGAGATTTTGATTTGGTGCTGTTTAAGAGATGGCAATTAAGAGCATAAGCACCGGAAGATGGTTTAATGGTAACTGCCTTTGTAAAAAAAAAAATGTCAGGCTAGAGCTCCAACTGGAACTTGCGTTACATGCAAGACTGATTGGATAGGGTACACTCCCTGACAAAGAGCTACATAATTAGAAGTGGATCAAGTTATAGGGGAGATAAAGGAAGGCTTTTACATTCATAATAGAGCTCAAGACATTACAAATTCATGCTGACAGGGCTGTGGCATTGCCAAACAGGCTAGAATGGATCTAACATATACTTTACGTGCACATTACAAGGACGTGTTCAGCATTTGGTGGGAAAGTCAATGCAATTAGCCTTTTAGAGGTTAGCTTGATGGGGCATACAAAGTTTCAATCTCAAAGCATTATTCACTACAGTGTTGTTGGTTTGTTTCTAGGCAGTTACATGGATCACCTATGCTCACTAAATTCATTATAATGGTGAACAAAACACCTAGGGACAGAATAGCAAGCCCAATTTACAGCCCCCCACACAAGCTAAAATTCATGTCATTGACTATAGAGTGACTGCAACTGATCAGGAGCTGAAAGAGGACAGGTAATTTAGGAAGAAGGGCCCTTTCCCTCAGAGCTTGAAGGCTTCTCTGTAGCCTACGCCAACAAGTCTGGGGAAAAAAGGCTAACACTTTCAGTATTTAAGCTTTTTGGGCACTTCCCATGGGAAGCTGTCCCTACCAAAGTGGCCATAGGCTGCAGTCCTCTGATAAATTGGCTTCTTCAGATCCAGATCCCTGGAATATACAAGTCCGTAACTTAATATGTAGCATTCAGTTAAAATAAAGCAAAAACAAATCAGCAAAACTCATTTTCAAGAGAGTTCTGGTAAATGAGTTCAGTTCTCTGGGGGTATGCTAGGAAAGAAGTTTGTGGCAAAAGCATGTTACTTCCTTGCGTCCAGTCCTTATTAGTAACTCTACTTCTTGTTTTTCATCCTTGGCTCAATGAATATGAAAACTTGTCATTATTCTGAGAAATTTCAAGTATCAAAAAAGCTTTTATCATGGAATACTTACCAAGGTTGCATACCCACATCCTATACCATTACTTTCTTTGTAACAGTCTTAACTATACTCCAAACTTAATTTACTAACTTTAAGTATAAGCATGCTTATAATACAACCCCCAAAAAGCCCCAATTTCAGGCCTGACCACTGTACTACAGAACTTTTCTTTAAACCTTTACTGAATTCTGGTCATTTAAAATAACGAAACAAACACATTCTAGGAAGTATTGTCTTCCCTCACCACTTCAGACTTGCTATTCTCCATCCACACACATCCACACCTTCAATGTGTTACTAGCAATAGGCTTTACCATCTTTACCTGACAATGACCCCAGGGCGGAGGTCAAAATTCTTCTTCACAATCTCTAACAGTTCTCTCTCACTCTTCTGAGAGGTGCCATAATGGAAAATGGAGATAGATAATGGATGAGAAACTCCAATAGCGTAAGAGACCTAAAAAGAGTCAAATGCCACAAGTCAGTGATGAAGACTTCACACTGACTTAACTGGTGGAAAAGACAAATAGGTAAATAAATGCCCTCCCCATTTGGCATGCCTTTTAACCATACCCAAGTTTATTATATAAAATAAATATATACCTGAACAAGCACCCTTCTGCACAGACCTCCTTTAACTAGGGATTTTGCCACCCAGCGAGCAGCATAAGCAGCTGAACGGTCCACCTTGGTGTAATCCTTGCCCGAAAAGGCACCTCCTCCATGAGCTCCCCAACCGCCGTATGTGTCCACAATGATTTTCCGGCCAGTCAAGCCAGCATCACCCTGAAATCACAGTATTTCGGTCAATTTATGACTTAAGTATTTTAAGCGTATCAGGTCAGATGCTAAATGCCTATTCTGTACCACACAGCAAATATCCTCAGAAGAGTCAGTGTAGATTTTCAAGAAATCATGGGGGGAAACGTGCTGGTAGACAAACCTTCAAAATAATTGCCACGGAAGAGTGTCTTACCTGAGGCCCACCAATGACAAATCTGCCACTTGGTTGTAGATGATAGATTGTATCCTCATCAAGGTATTTTGCAGGCACAACAGTTTTGATGACCTTCTCCTTCAGGGCATCCCTCATTTCATCAAGGCAAACATCTTCATCGTGTTGGACAGATATAACAATTGTGTGAACTCTGATGGGAAGCACAGCTCCTCGATCCTGCATATACTGCACAGTCACCTTAAAGACAAGACAGACCATAAGTCTATGAAACAGCTTTGTTCTGACGCTTCACCCTAAGTTGTAACAATACATTTTATGTATTTTTGTTGTTCTGGGACCACACCCAGCAGGGCTGAAGTTTTACTCCTGGCTCTACATCCAGGAATTGCTCCTGACTGGCTCTTAATGATATTGTACATCCGGGATTGAACACACATTGGCTGCATACAAGGCAAGCACCCTATCCCACTGTACTATCGGTCCAGCTCCAATAACTTTTTGGGAGCCATATCCAGCAGTGCTCAGGGATCACTTCTGGTATATGGGGACCATATATAGTATCAAGGATCTAACGTAGGTCAGTAATACAATACAGAACTGGCCTCTAAACTTTATAGATGTCCTCAAGTTCACTTGAGTATAACTTACTTGAGTTTTGGAATCTGGGCGGAGCCAAGGCAAAGTGCCATTTCTGCGTAGTTCAGCCAGCTTGGCATTTAGTTTGTGCGCTAAGACAATGGTTAAAGGCATACACTCTTCAGTTTCATCGGTGGCATAACCAAACATCAAACCCTAAAAAAGGGAAAAGCCACCAATATAACCATTCCAAGCTTTCAAGTGAAATTTACAATTATAAATAGTGCCTTCTATCAAGATACCTGGTCTCCAGCACCAATGTCTTCTTCATTTCTATCAAGATGAACACCTTGAGCAATATCTGGTGACTGTTGCTCCAAGGCTACTAACACATTACAAGTCTTGTAGTCAAATCCTAAAAATGAAAAAATTGTTTGAAAAAGTGACCAGCAATATAGTATCTTCTATTTTTTCAACTACCTGGAAATTGAAATACTACCACAGAAGTGAAACATACCTAGAGCCAGTCAGAACAAAAAAGGATAACTATACCACCGGACTTTATACAGGGCTTAGAAAAGATAACACACCAACACACACCTTTTGAAGAATCATCATATCCAATGTGTTTAATGGTTTCACGAACCACTTTCTGGTAGTCAACAGCAGCTCTCGATGTAATTTCTCCAGCAAGAAGAATCATTCCAGTTTTAGCAACGGTTTCTAATAGAGAAATTTAAATATCACTTTCAGAAAAACAAGATTCTTATACTATCCTTTCCCTATTAGCTGACAGTGTTCTGCACCTACCACAAGCCACTTTGGCGTCAGGGTCTTGCTGCAGGTGGGCATCAAGAACAGCATCACTGATTTGGTCACAAATTTTATCTGTGGGGGAGAAAAAAAATCCCAGCTTCATCTTCAATTTACTGGTAAAGACTGTCAAAGCCCTGACCCCATAACTATACTTTTATAAAAAGCCTGTTGGAGCTTAAGAGTGTAGAGAAATAAAATCTATGTAAAATCCATTTTCAAGTGTATATACAGATCAAGTACGGACAGCTTTAACTGCTTTAGAATGCACTGAGACTTGCCACCCATTTATAGGAAGAGCAAATGGATAGTGATGTATGTTAAGCAAAAACCTGATACCATGTTCTTAATATAGCTGCACCACAAATCCTTTCAGGCATGTGAGCACACCCAACCAAGTGTAAGGCATCTTTAACACTTTACAAGAACCGCCTCCAAGTTATCCAGACATCCCGAAAAACCTAAGCTCTCCAACAGTCCCCAGTATTAAACAATATACTGGGACAATTTTTTAAAAGAGAAAACTAAGTAGCTCACATCTCCAAATTAAAGAATAAGCTAGTGTTTAGCTCTAGTCTTCAATTGTTCCTGGTAGTACATCTCCCCCTAAAAGCGCGTTATCAACCTTAAGAAACAGAAGCTGGGGCCCGGGAGATAGCATGGAGGCAAGGCATTTGCCTTTCATGCAAAAGGTTATCGGTTCGAATCCCGGTGCCCCATATGGTCCCCGTGCCTGCCAGGAGCAATTTCTGAGCATGGAGCCAGGAGTAACCCCTGAGCACTGCCGGGTGTGAACCCCCCCCCAAAAAAAACCAAAAGAAACAGAAGCTGTACTTCCACCTGCTTCAAAAATATATAATTACCCCAAAATCCTGTCCGCTTGGGAGGTCACGAAACACGGGCAACCCAGTTTGGTCGTATCTTAACACCAATTAAGGGACTAATATAATAACAAGAGTTGAACAGTGAAAGGTATTAATAATAACAACAATGAAAATAAAAGCCAAAGACTTGGTTGACCCTGAGCAGTAATAGGCCGGGGAAAAGAAAAAAGATAAATCCCTCCAAGTGATGACCTTCGAATTTTCTACTAGCATCGAAAACTGTCAGTAATAAGTCCAAAAAGTGGGTCCTTTTAGCAAACCGGGACCCTGCCTTGCCTCAGGGCCCACCTCCCATGACGGGATGCCCGGCGGGGGTCCCCCGGGCTGCTCAACACTCAAGCTGTCACTACGATCGCAGGCTGATGCTTCAGGAGCGGGCGGGCGCTGCCCCCAACAACCCGCACGCGTAATGGCGGCGCCCTGGACAAAAGCCCGGCGGAGGAATAAAAAAATTGCCCAGCAACGCCTGACCGGCGGGCCCGCAATGTGTGTGCAGGCTCCGGTCGGCGCGCGCTGTGCCCAAATAAGGCCCGCGCTTCCGTCCCGCCGAGACTATATATAGAGGGCGACTGTCACACTCACCTCGGCGGCCGGCCCGAGGGTGGTCGCGGGGCCGGAGCCACGCCCACCGGGCGCCCACCCCTGCTTCCGGGAGCGCGGCGGCGTCGGAGCTCCCCCTCGCCCGCACGCGCCGCCGCCACGCCACATGCGACAACCACGTGGTGGCTGCGGCTGCAATGCGGGGAGCCGAGCGCGCGCTCCCGCGGCCCGGCCGACCCCGAGCCCGCTCCTCGCCTCGCCTCGCCTCGCCTCAGGGCGGGCCGCTCCCTCGCGACCTCCCGGCCACCACAGGCCCACGCCCTTCTCCTTTTCTGGAACCTTCCGCGTGCTCAGGCGGCGCGCGGCCGGAAGGGGAGGAGGGGGAGGGGAGAGGCGGCCACGCGCCCGGCACCGGCGGCGCCACGAGGAGGCGCAGGGCCCGCCGGCCCGCAAGGCCACCCACCGGGCCGCCTCCGCTCAGCTCAGCTCCGCTCCCTCACCTGGGTGGCCTTCTCCCACGGACTCGGACGTGAAGAGGAACGTGCCCTCCTCGATGAAGGCCTCGTGGAAGCCGTTGAGTTGCCCGTTCATGACGAAGTCGGAGAAGGAAGCGGATGCGGAAATCGAGTCGCGGAGGCGAGAGCCGAGGCGGCGCCAAGGGAAAGGCCAAGCGGCGTCCTAAAGGGCTCCTGCGGGCGGCGAGGCAGCGAACGAGGCAAGCGGGCAGCGCGGCCCACTATTTATAGAGCGAGCCCGGGCGCGCGCCCCGCGTAGGCTCCGCCCCCCTCGCCGCCGCGCGCCAATCGGAAACCCGCGCTTGGAGGTCAGGGGCGGGGCTTCGGCCGGATTAGGGCGGAACCACTCGAGAGCCGCGGGGGGGATGGGAGGGGAGTCGCGGGGCTCGTGCCCTCGGAGGCAGTCGCGCCGCGTCCGCCGCGCCGGGCGGAGGTGTCGCCGACGAGTTGAAAGGGGACGGGAGGTCGCCGCCCGCTCCTCGCGCGCTCTCTGCGGGGCGAGGCGCGAGGAAGAGGCAGGACCCGGGCTTGGAACGGGCCCGCTCCCCCTGCGCCCGGAACATGGCACCTCCCTCCGCCCCGGCCGTTGCGGCTGGAATCTCCGGGCCGGGAGGTCGCGGCTTCCCCGCGGCGGCCTCGGGGGTGGGCTTGAGGTTTGGGGGGTCTTCTTGGCCGGCGGCCGCCCCCCGGGTGAGGCGAGGCGGGTGGCAGGCAGCGGCCGAACGCCGCCGCCTCGGGCCACGTGGAAGTGGCCATCTTGGCGCCCGCCGACGATGGCGGCGAATTTGGGGGCGCCTTGAGAGCCTGAGGGGCGCCTCTGACCCCCCCTCGGAGGAGTCTCGCCGCCATGGCCGCCTAGGCCCAAGCCGACCTCCCCCTCCCTCCCAGCGCCTCCGGGGACGGAGCGCGGGAAACTGGGCCTTTCTGCCTCTTGCAGGCCCGTGTTCGGAAGTTGGGGTGCCTTGGGGGGCTCTTTTCAAGGTGGACTGCGGTTCGAATCCCCACACACACCGTAGGGTCCCCCATATGCCTGCCAGCGGGAACCCCCTGAGGGTGGATGCATGGGACCCCAAAACCCAAAAAATATAGGGGACCCCTGGATCAGGCGCTCTTGGAGGCTCGCCCCGCCCTTTGACCTCCCTCCACCTGCGCCGCTGCCGGGGCTCTGGGAGTTGGGGTTCCCGGGGAGAGAAGGCCGGGGGAAAGGAGCGGAGAGCCAAGGGTTGTGTGTGTCTCTGCCACTTGTTCCCCGGGTCGCGCTGGACAGACGGGGTGGGCCAGATCGGGACCGACTGCACCCTCCTTTCCTTTCTTCCCCCCAGCTGCGCCTGGCTCGGAAAAAAAATGGGGCCAAACGGGAGATTGCGGGGTCCGCAGCATGCACGGTGCAGGAGGGAAGGTGGCGGTGGCGGGGCTGGGTGGGGGAACAATGGCAGCCCCGGGCTGGGACAAAGGCGGAGGGGCTCGGCTTCCTCTCCCCCCACACGCACACCCTGGGTCTCTCCAGCCCGCAGCTAGGAGACATCAAAGACACCTGGGCTCCCCATCTTTTCAGGTTTTATTATGTTTCAAAGCAACTTCATAAAAGAGGACCGTTTGTCTTTTGTTTCTGTATTCCGCTTTTCTTAAAGAATGCCAATGAACTCGCAATGAGTAATCAAATTCCAATCGGAGCAAAATGCATGTGGAGGCTAGTCAGGGACGTTGTCTCCCAACTGAAAAATGTAGATGGGAAGCCAGGATAGAATTTATTTGATTACTATGGAATTAGAACCGGAGGATTAGTTAAACCCTGATTACCCCATGCTACCAGCTCCCTAGTGGGTTAATCATGCCAAGAAAAAAATCTGTTGAGACTCACCTTCTCTTGCTCCAGGCCTAGTAATACAGTGAGTAAGAGGTGGGCCTCAGAGGTCTCTTCTGGGTAATGCACACATTAGTACCCTGTCTATAACATAGGGGTAATCATTTTATTCTCGGAGAATCCTTTCAGGCTTTCAGTGAAATCATGCAAGTAAAGTCTTCAGCACGATATCTAGTATATAATGTCTGTATTTGTTCATTTTGTTTACATCTAATTGCACTGGGTATGATGATGTGCCAAGATTGTCAAACCTGACTCCCTCCCACATGTAAAGCATGTCTCCTGTCCTTTGTATCATCCTCTCCCTGACTATAATGTGCTTTATTTACATGTGACATGTAACGGCTTCCCATTACTATTAAAATAAACACTAAAATTCCTCTATTTTCATTTTTTTTGATTTTTGGGTCACACCCGGCAGTGATCAGGGGTTACTCCTGGCTCCATGCTCAGAAATTGCTCCTGGCAGGCACGGGGGGGGGGGGGCATATGGGGCACCGGGATTTGAACCGATGACCTTTTGCATGAAAGGCCTTACCTCCATGCTATCTCCCGGGCCCTAGATTACTCTATTTTCTAAAAGACTTGAGCATGACGATTCCTATTTTGACCTTATGCCACTTTGTCCTTTCTGAGAGAATTTTCTTTCATAGCAGTTAAAATGTATTAGTTGATTAGTAGGACACCACATTTCTAATGATTTTTGTGTTCTCTTATTGTCCTTCCCCCCTTCACAAATACTAGGAACAGAAGAAAGGACAATTAAAAAAAAAACAAAAACTGTTAGGTAGAGCCCAGAGACAGGCATTGTGACAGTCCTGATTTTCTGTCTCCTGGAGCTCCGAAGGGAGGTACCTTATTATTTCATCCTATTTCATCCTTCCACACATTCCTTTCTCAGTCACATTTGGGGGTGGGAGTGGCCACACCTTAGTGCCCAGGGGTTACACTTAGCTCTGCACTCAGGATTCACTCCTGGTGGGCTCAGGGACCAAATGGGATGTTTGGGGTCAAATCCGTGTCTGCCACATGCAAGGCAAACACCCTACCCATTGTGCTATGGTCTGGCCCCCATCAGCCACCACTTTTTGAATAAAGCCTTCATCCTCACAGATTTCTTCCATTTTCCTAAATGTCACAAAGTGATGTTTGAAATTACATAAAAGATATTTGTTGACTAAAT
Source organism: Crocidura indochinensis (assembly GCA_004027635.1). NCBI lineage: Eukaryota > Metazoa > Chordata > Mammalia > Eulipotyphla > Soricidae > Crocidura > Crocidura indochinensis. Next base: position 8,824 of record PVKC010006020.1, on the reverse strand, counting down.
TCCTCTTCATTCCCAATTGGCCTGTAAGGTCCATAATAATAAGTAGGTGATGTGTCTTGCTAAAGCTTTGCTGCTGAGATACTTAGAAGTGTTGGGGCCGGGCGGTGGCGCTGGAGGTAAGGTGCCTGCCTTGCCTGCGCTAACCTAGGACGCTAACCTAGGACGGACCGCGGTTCGATCCCCTGGTTCCCCATATGGTCCCCCGTGCCTGCCAGGAGTGACATCTGAGCGCATAGGTGTGGCCTAAAAACCAAAAAAAAAAAAAAAAGTATTTTTTTTTTTTTTTTGGTTTTTGGGCCACACCCAGTGACGCTCAGGGGTTACTCCTGGCTATGCGCTCAGAAGTCGCCCCTGGCTGGCCTGGGGGACCATATGGGGCACGGGGGATCGAACCGCGGTCCATCCAATGCTAGCGTGGTAAGGCAGGCACCTTACCTTCAGCGCCACCGCCCGGCCCCCAAAAAAAGTATTTAAGGATAAGTTATGATAAAGGAAAGGAAACAAAAAGAATGAATAAAGGGGAGGCAAAAAATGGGAGAAAGAGAAACCCCAGGTCATGTAAAGATCGAAGGGAGTACTGCTTTGTTTTAGTCACAATTTAATCAATAAAATTGAAGTTCATGCCATCCTGTTCTGAGAGGAATGAGATTTCTGACCTCATAGATTATTACCTAAAGGGTAAATTAAATCAGGAGGTTATTAGTTGGATATTTAACATTTAAAAGATTTGTTAAAGTTAAATGTTATGAAGCACTTGGAATAAATCTAATTATTACCTAATGGTTCAAAATGTCCTAACCTTAAGAACATTAATGTAGTAATAGTCCCGTGAAAGCTGGGATTTAATAAAGTAGGATTTGTGACTCATTTAGCAAATATATCAACCCTACGTTTTACTCATCTGCTAGTAAAGGCAGGCAATAAGTAAAACAAATCATTTGAAGTACAAGAAACTTGACTTGGAAGGAGAAAAGAGGATGTTGACACTGGTATATATTAAAGCAAAATGAAGAAGGTATAAAGATGTTGAAAATTCCAAGGTTCTAAATCTTGAGCACTCTTTTTATTAAAATGTACCTTTGGGGGGGGGCACTTTGGGCCACACCCAGCAGTGCTCAGAGGTTACTCCTGTCTCAACACTCAGAAATTGATCCTGACAGGTTCCAGGAACCATATGGGGTCAGACCCGGGTCTGTCCCAGGTCAGCTGCATGCAATGCAAGAAATCTACTGCTGTGCTATCTCTCCAGCCCATAAAGTTTACATTCTATGTGATGCCAGGCAAAGAAAAATCTACGCCAATTCTTCCAAATTGTGTCCATTTTTAAGGGACAAAATTCAGATATCCTACATGTCCTTGCCTCAGAAACACGCGAACTCTGGTGGAATTTAAAATAAGTCTTAAAGAAGCTCCTAAATATTTTGGTTTTGTTTTGTTTTGGGACATACCTGTGGTGCTCAAGACTTTATTTCTGCTTTCTACTCAGGGATCAGTTCTGGAACTACTCATTATGTGGTACCAGGGATTGAACCTGAGTCATACAGTGCAAGGCAAGTGCGTTAAGTGCTATCTGGCCTTTCTGGCCCTATCATCAGCATCTTTGTTGGGACAAACCTCTGCCCTTCTCAGCTTTCATTTGAAATTAGGTGTCATTCCTTACAAGCAGTGGATAAGGTAGAGATGTATCCCTGTAGACCGTACCTCAACACTTTAGGAAGGTACAAACTCAAATCTAGAGAACGAATTCCATTCTGATGTACTCTGAACTCAGGGTCAAATTTGGCGCTGGATAACTTCTGTTTTGTCCTGCTTACTCATAATACACCTACTTGCATTTGCTTTCATGTCTTTTGCTATGTCCTTTGTAAACCCCTTTTCATCTTTGACTTTTTTGTTTTCAGTTGAGTGCATTTGCACTCACCTCCCACATATCTGAGTAGCCTTGGGATCTTTTTACTATTTACTGCAAACTACCTTCATAGGCAACTGGAGGAAGATCCTGCCCCATAATTCTGTATGACTGAGAATGTTGGGACAGAGGCAGGTGCGAATTCTAAATCCTGTTCTTTATTTTGAGGGGATTGTGTGTCAGTACAGTTCTGGTTAGGGGCTAATTTCCAGGTATTGGTCAGGAATTATTCCCAGCAGCACTGGGGGAAAGAATGCTAATTTCAAAGCAGTAACTCTCTGTTCTCATAGGGTTATCTCCTCAGCCATAAAGTCCTGCATCTTTTGTCCTCTATGGAAGACTATACTTACCACCAGAATAGAGAATGCTGGTTTGGTGGACTGGTTGGAAGTATATGCCCTATCCTCCATGATGTTAATTGTATTATGCATAGAGACCATATATGCTTGCTAAAGTCTTTTCATACTTAGTAAGTTTTCAGCCCTCCAGGCTAGCCAATTTATTAAGAAAGCCTGAGTTGCTGTTCCTGTGGTCCAATTTAACTGAAAAGGGCAATCTATGAAGGTGAAAAATGTAGAGCTTTTTGTTTAGCATCATTAAAGACCTGGCAGAGGAAGAGAGTACAAGCCAAGGCATGGTCAGGATTGTGAGTTCAATCCCTGACATCACCCCCATATACACCAAACACTGTCATTTGAGGGGATATCCCAGGTGCCACACAAAGTATGTAATCTCTGGCACATTTCAACCAAGAATGACAGTGCCACAATTAAAATGTCAACCCCTACCAAGGCAAGAATTGAAAATATAAAAGTATATGAGCACCATAACCAAGTATGTGTGTGATCCTGGTCCGTTCAACAATAATGAGGAATAACAAAAGAGGAACTTATTTTCATTATTTTTTAATTTTGACTCATACCTGACAGTGCTCAGGAGTGAACTCTGGCAGTTCTCTGGAAGTTCTCTGGAACTTTGCTGTTGGGTACAATGAGGTTTACACATATTCAGAGGTGTAAATTTGTGCTTCCAACTTTAACTTTTTGGCTCTGTGTCCACATCCAGCAGAATTAAGTTTTAATCCTGGTTCTTCATTCGGGGGTCACTCTGAGAAGGTCTAGGACCAAATAGGGTACCAAGAATTGAACCCAAGGTGGCCACGTAAAAGACAATGACACTACCTTGAATGATCTCTCTCCCTGGCTCCCAATATTTTCTAGTATTTTAAACCAACGGTGAAGTCAGCAGCAAGTGGGAGGAGATACTGTTGGAAAGCACAGACTACAGTAATGTGACAGGACTTGGAAAGCCATGTAGGCTCCCTAATGTGTATGTGTGTTGTATGTGTGTTGTTTGAGGGCTATTGGAAGCAGAGATTAGGAAAGGCAGGAAATTAATCTGATGAGAAATGGGGAGTTGACCATAGCCACATATCAACTGTGTGACCTTGGAAAAGTTATAGTTTCAGTTAGCTTTAATTTCTTTCCTTCAAAGTGTAAAGATAAATAATCATTGTTTTGGGTTATTTTTTTGTTTGTTTCTGGGCCATGTCCAATGATGCTCCTGGCTCTGTGCTCAGAAATTGTTGGCAGGCTTAGGGGATCATATGGGATGTTGGGAATCGAACTTGGGTCTGCCCTGGGTTGGTGGCATGCAAGACAAACGCCCTATCACTGTACTATCTCTCTGGTCCCATAAATAATCACAGTATTGACTCACAATTATTTCCTGATGATTTAATACATTGATATATCTTAAGTATTTTGTGAACATTTAATAAATGTTATTTTTATGGACCGGAGTGGTGGCGCCGCAGTAGGACGTTTGCCTTGCACGTGGTTGACCTAGGACCGATCGTGGTTCAATCCCCTGGCATCCCATATGATCCCCCAAGCCAGAAGCGATTTCTGAGCTCAGAGCCAGAAGTAACCCCTGAGTGTCACCAGGTGTGCCCCCCCCCCAAAAAAAAGCCAAAAACATGTTATTGTTATTATTTTTTAGATAAATAATACCTATTTTGCTGAGTTGTTGACAACAATAAAGTGAGATGATGTCTCTAAAAATGTGCATGGTAGCTGACCCAGGTTCAATTCCTGGAGTCCCACCAGGAGTGATCCCTGAGCATAGAACTAGTAATAAACCCTCAACACCATCACATATGCACTCCCCCCCAAACAAAAAAAATATGCATGGTGTTGTATATATGGTCATGGGTACTTGAAAAAAGATTAGCTCTCCTTCAGGCCTCATGACTCACCTTGCGTGTAGGATAGTAATGTCAGCTACTTATGGCCATGGCAGCCTCATCTTGGGGAGTAGATGACCTCTTCAGAATTGGGAAAATCAGTCTGACTTCTCTGGCCAACTTGGAAGACTTTGAAGGGCTGGGGTTAAGCATCTGGGCAGTGCACAATCCTATGCAATACAATACACCACGACATGGAGCTGCATATGGAATGCTTCCAGCTTCCTTTTCAAACTGGGCTTCTTGGGCTTGCATTGGTGCCATTCTTTGATTTGGCTTGTGCTGATTCCCGTGAATGTCTGTGTTCATATCCATGGTGTGAACACTCATGAGGGCATCATCCCATGTGAATGTTGAGTATTTTACTGCACTTTCCCATCTGATTCAACACTCCCTAATGCAAAGATAAAGCTTCATTATCCCTGTTGAACTGCAACCAAAACCTCAGGAAGATAATTGGCATGACCACAGGGAAGAAGCCACCTCACCTTCACCTGGAATTCTTCCTACTAACATCCCAGACCTAAGAGTCAATGTGCGTTTGCCCCCTACCCATACCCCCACATGCATACCAGATTCAATATCCCTGAAAGGAAGGTTTGTAACTTCTCAATCTTAGAGTTTCCAGGAATTGCTGAAATGACTAGTCACTGGACAATCCTATATGGAATTCCTATAATCTTAAATCTTATCTCTTGGACCAGAGCCCCTGTGGGGGGGAAGGGAAGAGAGGGCACACAAAGTAGGTTCACGAAAAGGGTCAGAGCTCAAGTTCAACTTGCTAAACTCTAACATCAAAGTCCTAAGTATAGGCCAGTGCTTCTCAATCATTTTCTGTCATGCCTCCATAGGAAGAAGAAAACATTTTTCGGCCCCACCCCTTCAACTGTAAATAGTATCTTTATTAAAAAAAACTTTAGAGGCCGGAGAGATAACATGGAGGTAGAGTGTTTGCCTTGCATGCAGAAGGCAGTTCGAATCTCAGCGACCCATATGGTCCCCCGAGCCTGCCAGGAGCGATTTTTTTTTTTTTTTTTTTTTTTTTTTGGTTTTTGGGTCACACCCGGTGACGCTCAGGGGTTACTCCTGGCTATTCGCTCAGAAGTTGCTCCTGGCAGGCACGGGGAACCATATGGGGAACCGGGGGATCGAACCGCGGTCCATCCTAGGTTAGCACAGGCACCTTATCTCCAGCGCCACCGCCCGGCCCTGCCAGGAGCGATTTCTGAGCATAGAGCCAGGAGTAACCCCTGAGCGCTGCTAGGTGTGACCCAAACAAACAAAAAACCCCAAAACAAACAAAAAAACCCACAAAACTTTAACCTGAAAAACAAAAATATATAAAATAATTTGAGCTGATTTTTTAATCAGAGGTGATGTCTGGATTAATGACTAAAATGAGCACGTTTTGCAACGCATAGCTTTTTGAAGTGGGGTTTGAAGCAGGACAGAGCAACTTTCAGCTCCAGAAACATAAATACAGGGCTTAACTTGTTATGACAGTGTTTGCCGAGGTCAAACGCACCCCCCTTTACGGAGCCTAGTGCTCCCCTATTTGAGAACCACTGATGTCTGCCCTGCTCAGACTCCTTTGCAGATCATTTTCAGAGAGGAAAGGCTGGGTCACCAGGAAAGGCTGTGATGCCCAGGGAAACAGATAAACTGCCCCTTGGCTCTGCACATAGCATCTTTGGGAGGATGGAAGAGCCTGACAGGCAAGAACTTGTTCTAAATTAACATCACTAATCAACCAACAACCTGAGCTACCCACCTAAGGCTTGGCATCCAGCATCTCTGCTGGAGCAGAGACCTCCTTCATGTGGGCATAAAGTGCTGGCAGGAAGCAGAGAATACTGGAAATTAAAGCCTGAGCTAATCAAATGGATTGCTGACAGGGTAGCACTTGGCAGTCCCTCCTACCTGAATACAACTGATTGTGCTCCTCACACAGCAACCAAAGCCTCTCTGCTGGCTTCAGACTCAGACCTAGCTTGATCTGTGAACTACCAATATATCTGCAGAGTCGCCATGCTGGATGGTTCTGGCTTGCTTTCGCAGTGCTGCTCGATATCCTGCAGTGGGATCCCTGAAAGGCTCCAGAGCAGGCAGGATATGGATCAGGTTGAAAACTGGTCACCCCAGTAACCAACCCACACTGCTGTCTGTGCTTCTGAGTGCCCTGCTGGCAGCCGCATTCTTCTCTCTGCCCACTGCAGCTACATCCCTTGAGAGTGGCCAGGAAAAAGGCAGGGGTCATGAATGGAACTAAGGGCAGTGAGTGGGAAGAAAAGGAGTCACAGGCCTGACAATGAACTTTGAGACACCACCATACAGACCCCCGTAACCCTGCAGATCTCACTCCTTTCTTCTTATTCTCTTCTGTTGTCATTCTTCACTGTTCCTGGAACATGCCAGGCCCACTCCTACCACAGGACCTTTGTACTGCTTTGCCCAGCCAGCACCATGCTCCCTCCTACTTCCTGTCCAGTTCTTCATTCTAATTTCATTCTGCTTTCTCCTTGTTACCTCTCACCATGCAGCTTCCTATTTTACTCGCCTCTGAGCATTGGTCTCCCCACCTCAGCAGTTTATGTCTGTTTGCTCACTGCTGTGTGAGAGCCCCTGAACGTTATCTGAACTCAGATATACTAGCATGAACTCAGTAATACTTGCTGTTGGGAAGAGCCTATGGGGGCATTGTTAGGTTTGCACACTTGATTGTGGTGAACCAGGGGGGTTAGCACCTGGTGTGCCAGGGATGGCACTCAGCAACATGGGGTTGCTCTGTTGGCTTCACGCTTGTAAGGCAGGTCGTTCACCAGAGTCACATCCCGGGACCCACTTGCTCATTCACACCTGAATGAATCTAGAGAGTGAATTGCTGGCAGGGACCTTGTGATTTGGGTAAGCTCTCCTCTCTGCTGGCTGGAAGTTGGTCCCTCTGTTTAATTCTGTGGTCACCTGTGCTACTGTACTTCCCAATAGTGATAATTGATGAGTCCAGGCACTATACACTTAACAGCCCAGCAAGACCCAAACACAAGGCAGCGAGGGAAGGGCAGCAGGAAGCATCTGCCAGAATGACTAACAGGGATCTCAATTTATCCAGTCCAAGTGCCTGTCCTCTCCTTCCAGGCCTGAGCTTGCCTCAGCATTATTAGCTCTGGGAACTCACATGACTTCCTGTCCTCAACTGCCCCTCAGTAACCAGGAGGTGCACTTGAAAAATATCTCTGTCTTAAAGAGGTGATTGTGAGGCTGCGAGAAAGCATAGAAGTGTGCTTAACTTGATATAAACATTTTACCAATCTTTGGCCAGGAATGTGACTTAGTGGAAGAATACTTGCCTTGCACGTATGAGATTCTGGGGTCCATCTCTGAAAAATGATATATATATTTTTTTGGGTCACACCCAGCAGTGCTCAGGGGTTACTCCTGGCTCCATGCTCAGAAATTGCTCCTGGCAGGCACGGGGGACCATATGGGGCACCAGGATTTGAACCGATGACCTTTTGCATGAAAGGCAAACGCCTTACCTCCATGCTATCTCCTGGGCCCCAAATGATATATTTTTAAAACTATAGTTAGTTCTCAACAATGCTTAGGCTCCTTCAACAAGTGCTCCTTCCCCTGAAGGCACTGACAACTGCAGTGAGACAGAGGGCAAAGTGCTGGTTTCCCTGTGTGTTTACTTGTAAGTTTGGCATGTTGCCCTCCCCAGAGCCTGGAGTATGTTATCTTGAGCCTTTGCTCTCTGGCATCTTAAATTCCCCAGGCTATATGGACTGCATGTGGGTAAACAGATTCCCCTTCCCCTTAACACAACAGTGGCAACAATCCATATGACCCTCCTATTTGACCAGTGAGGACACAGTAATTTTGTTTAGTTTTGTTTTGGGGTCACATCTGGCCTTACTTAGGGTTTACTCCTGACTCTTCGCTTAGGGATCAGCCCTGGTGCTACTTGGGATATTATATGGTATATTGGAGATTGAACTTGGATTGGTCACATGCAAAGCAAGTGCCCTACCTACCATAATGTCTCTGGCCCTGAAAATGCAATATTCATTTTAGCAACTCCCTCTCATGTATTCCCTGATTGTTGCCTTTGTACTTGTATCCAGCTTTCTGGAAACTTCATACTTCTCTCACATTCTTACTGCTTTCCTACTGTTTTTTACTATTCACCAACAAATTCTGTACCTTTGGGGCTACCATCTTCAGTAACCTCCAGATTAATTGCATCACTCTCATGTTTAGTTCCTTATGCTTTCATCCAGCTTTCCTTTTGCACTCATTCCCTCTGTCCTTCAGAACTGTACACCATGGCTAAGCCAACTCAGTCACCTTCTCTCAACTGTACATGACATCTCCGCTACCTAGAAGGCCCACTCATCAGGGTGCATCACCACTGGTGCCACGAGGCTCTTCCTTAATTGTCTGTTCCAGGTTGTTTGGCATCTCTGTCTTTTTCTCTCCGTGAGATGGCAGGGCAACTTCTGTCTTTCTCCTACACAACCTAGTTCCAACTAAATGGGCAACCAATCTGTGACAGATTTGACTTGGATTTATGGAATTGTGATAATTAAGAAGAATACATTTGCTCAAATGTATAATTGTTTACAGATGTTAAAAGGACAATGGAGAATAAAGGATGAGTTTGACTAAAA
>PVKC010006019.1:0-31946 GCA_004027635.1 Crocidura indochinensis | reverse complement strand
AATAATAATAATAATAATAATAATGAAGGTGGCCAGAGCCCCTGTCTGGTAACTATAAATATAAATAAAATTAATAGTAGATAAAAATAAAAACAGTGGGTGGCTAATGTGGTAATCTTTTTCTGTTGTTGTTTGTTTTGCATAAGTGCAATAAATATTGGGAGATTAGAAAGGAATTCCTTTGGCCCAAGAGATGCAGGGTGTCTCTACCCATGAAGGATACTGTCATGAGACCAACTATAGACTCCAGACATATTAGTTATCAAATCTCAGGGTCTTTTTGCTTCTCTTGATGCTGATTTTTTCCAGGTAAATGGATATTTAATCAAGGCCATATTTGCCTGAACTAATTCTTTGATATGGATGTATATGCTCAAATACATATATGTGTATATATACATGTGTGTATATGCATATATATTTAGCACTGCAGAAGGGAGATTCATATTTAAGTCAAATAAATGTTTGCAACTATCCATAAGATAAGATAAGTACTACTCTTGCTTATGAAGGAGAACTGGTTTCAGTTATCTGTGTTGAGGCCAATCCACTCTGGCAGTGATAGTTAATAATATTTATTTTTGTTTCCAATGTTTTTCTCTTGTAGAGTTCTCTAGGAGAGTTTTTTCTATGTTTCCTTCTGAAGCTTATATATCAATATGATATCAAGGTCATTAATCTCTTTTGATTTGATTTGTGAAGAGACTTAGAAAGAGTTTTTTTTTTAACCTTTAACTGAGCAGATTTCCTACTACTGATTGCTGAGGATACTTTTCTTTTTCTTCTGAGTGCCTGTCTTTTTATCAACACGACACAATAATTTAATTACTACTGTTTCATTGTACAATTTAAATTTAGGAGATATAATACATCCCATCATCTTATCTGGTGTTGAATTGACTATTCAGGGGTGGAAGAGATGTTATTTCTTATATAACTTTAAGGATTTTTGATCTTTCTTTTAAAATATCATGGTCATTATAATAGGCATTACATTAAATTGGTACAATTCTTTGGATAGTGTTGACAATTTTAAGATGTTATTCTGCTCAATCAATGATATGATGATGTGTTTAGGACTATTTCCACTAATTTATTCCTGAAGTAGTATTTTGTACTTGTTTTTACTCTGTATCTGGCTTTCACTTCTCTTTATAAACCACTTCTTAGGTATCTGCTTTTTGAGACAAATTTTAAAGACTTTTTGCTAATTTTGCTTCTCTGTAACATTATTTGCATATTTGAAAGTTATAGAGTTTTTGATGTATATTTCTATAGCCCTCAAATTCACATACAAATACATTTATAAGAACATATTTTGTAGCATTTTAGTATTTTCTATCTGCAAATAGTGAAAATAGAATTTTAATCTATAAATAGTGAAAGTGTGCCCTCTTCCTTTACTTTTTGCACTATTATCTTTTTCTTGCCTAATTGCTATTGCAAGTACTTTCAATAGTATAATACATAGAAGTTAGATTGAGCATACTTGCTTTGGTTCTGATTTTAACACAAAGGCTTTTAGTTTTAATCTATTAAGTAAAATGTTTACTCTGAGCTTGAAATATTATGGGAAGTTACTTCAATTTTCAATTCATTGAATTTTTATCATAAATGGGTATTAAATATTCTTAATGATTTTATGCATTTATTGATATGATTGTATATTTTTTATTTTTCCCTATATTGATCTTCTATACTCTATTGATTGAATTGTGTATTCTAATGCATTATTGAATTCCATAGATGAATCCTATTTGGTCAGAGGATATGTGTCTTTGTATTGATGAGTTGTTAAATTTGATTTGTTAGCATTTTGTTGACAATCTTTGTTTCTATGTTTATTAGGTATACTGATTTGTAATTATACATTTTAGGGGAATATCTCCCTTTGTTTTTAAAAAGATAGAAACTGTAATAACTTCTATTTCATTGATTTTCTGAAAGGGAATCTAAATAATAAATAGTACTTCTCTTTTAATTGTCTGTAAGAAACCCCTAGTGAATTAGATTGGGCCTGAGATTTTGTTCTTAGAGAACTTTATATTGCAATATAAATTTTTTCAATAGTGATATTGATATTATAAAATAATTGATATTATATTATATAATATTGCATATAATCATATATTATAAATTATTAAAATATATAATATATTATATACTATATATTATAAAAATTGATATTATAAAATAGTGATAATGATATTATATTTTATTTTTTAATCTATTTCATCTTGTTTCATTTTTGAAGGCTCTAAGAGTAAAAAATCATTTATAGGTTCTCTTGGTTTGTCGCATACAGATTTTTAATAATAATCTCTGATGATTCTTTGACTTTTAGTTGTATCACTATGACTTCTGTTTATTTCTGATTGCTTTGTTAGGGCATGCTTTCTCTTATTCTCCTACAATTCTTGATTTGTGAGTCTTTCTAACAGTTTATGATCTTGTTTATTTGTTCAGAAAAAAAGTTTCATAAATCCTCTGAATATTTTAATTCTAATTAACTTACTTATTTTTAAATAGAATTATTTTTACTCCTGCCTACTTTGTAAGTCAGTATAGTTACTGCTTAATTTTTATATTATTTATGTAGTCCCTTTCTTTCTTACTGCATAATGATTGCATAGATATGACCCTTCTGCCTAACACTACTTTTGATGTGTTCCACAAGTTATACTAGGTTATTTCCTGATTCACATTTCTTTAAAATAAATTAATATTTAATTTTTCCAATTTCCTCTATAAATCACTTTTAGTAGTGAGCTGTTTAATTAGCAAATATTTGAGCAATATTTCTGTTTGTAATTAAATTCTACTTTCAATGAATCATAGTTGGAGAAAAATAGTTGATACAATATCTTTTAGTTTTAGGATATTTTGTTTTGCTGCCCAGCATATGGTCTATAATGAGTACTGTAAAAGAAATTGTATTTGTCTTTTGGGTATATATAAGCTTATATGTATATATATATATATATATATATATATATATATATATATATATATATATATATATATATGCTTGAGCAATAGTACAGTGGGTAGCGTGTTTAACTTGCACGTGCTGTTTAGAGTTCCATCCCCAGCATATATAGTCTCTACAGTCTTCCAGGAGTTATTTCTGAGTGCAGAGCAAGGAGGAACTCCTGAGAGCTGCTGGTTGTGGCCCAAAATCAAACAAAAACAAACAAAAAAAGCCATATGATTACTAAACCTCTCTCTTCAATTTCTTCCTTAAATTTTAGTATTTTCTTTCTGTGATAGTTGATCAAGTGGTGATAGCATGGGTTAAAGCCTGAAACTATTACTTTGCCTGCTATCAGTGTATTTCTTAATGGCTATAAGCAGTTGCTTAAAGATTTTTTGGGGAAAATATTCAGTTGGGTCCAGATGTATTTGGAGTTAATGTTCCCCTTGATATACATATCATTGATCATTAAAATTCATCCATTCCATTTTTATAGTCAAAATGTCAGTGTTTTCTAATATTAGTATGGCTACCCCTTCAATTTTATGAAAATTGTTTTTTTTTTGTTTTGTTTTTTGGTTTTTGGGTCACACCCGGTAGTGCTCAGGGGTTACTCCTGGCTCCATGCTCAGAAATTGCTCCTGGCAGGCACGGGGGACCATATGGGGCACTGGGATTTGAACCGATGACCTTTTGCATGAAAGGTCCCTTACCTCCGCTATCTCCCGGGCCCCTGAAAATTGTTTTTTTAAATATAGCAAATATATTTTTGAGTTTAATCTTTATTTTCTTTTACTGTTAAATGTGTTTCTTGTATTCAGAAGAAGCTTACTTTCAACTTGCTAATACATTATACTACTCTGTCTCTTAATTGGTTATTTATGTCACTGACATTAAGATATTTACTATAAAATTTTCTGCATTTTTTTCTGTAGAAGTTTGGCATAATTTTAATACTTTTTATTTCAGTGCCTCATTGAGTTCCACTTCTATAGGTTTTTTTAGTGTATATGAAGCTCTTGAACTATTATTTTTCTATGAATGTCTGTATTATTCATTTAAATCTGAACAGGATCTTTTTGGGTAAAGTATTTTTTGGTGAGGCATCTATTTAATTAAGGCTATTATAAAACCATTATTATATTCTTTAAGCACAAAAGGTCTTATATGATAAATCCTTTATACATCAAACATGCCTTTTAATGTGATTTCTTTTTGTGATCATGCTGCTTTCAGAATTTTGAATCTATGAAATTTTAATTCAGATTACAAAGAGTCTTGGTGTCTTTTTAGTTAGTTCTCTTTCAGCTGTTTTATTTTTTTCCCCAGGACACTTCAGTCTGGGCATACACTGTTTAACACTGGAAACATCATAATGTTGACTAATTTGACTAAGTCTTATCCATTGTAATTGTCTCTGGGACACTGCTGAGTTTTATATTTTCTCTTGAACTTATTGCACTTTTCTTAACTGCTGTTTGTTAATTTTGAGGCTCTTTCCCATATTCTGCATTGTGTAAAAGTTTTCTGCCTCTCTTATTGTAGCTCACTGTCCTCAGTTACTGTTACTCTGAAACTGGGGTATTCTTATTAGTTTTTATTATATCTACCAAATTCCTTTTTTATTACTTTTTATTGTTTTCTTTCTTATACTTATTGATTTGTTTAATTATGGGGGTTTTGGGCCACACTGGGTAATGCTCAAGTGTTATTCCTGGGTATGTGGTCAGAAATTGCTCCTGGCTTGGGGACCATATGGGTCACCAGGGATAAAAGTGTGGTTGTCTTGAGTCAGCCACATGCAAGGCAAATGTCCTACCCCTGCACTCCAACCCACCCCCTTTTATGGTTTTTCTTATCTTTATTCTTATGTACCTGTGGGGTTTTTTTTGTTTTTGTTTTTTTGTTTGTTTTGGCTTGTTTAATTTTAGTAAAAGCTCAGGAGTTACTCCTTGTTTACAACACAAAAATTATTCTTCACTGCTCAAAGTATCATATGGGATGCCTGGAATCTAACTTGTGTCAAGCACATGCAAGGAACATGACCTTCATGTTGAGCTAATGCTCTAGACAACTCTCTCTCTCTCTCTCTCTCTCTCTCTCTCTCTCCCTCTCTCTCCGTCTCTTTCTATCTTTATCTCTTTTACTCTCTCTCTCTGTCTCTCTCTCCTGTCTGTTCCATTGTTTCTTTGAGTTCATTAAACATCTTTTACATTTTCGCATGATTCCTTATTTGAGAGTTTATATATCTATTATTGATTATATCTTCAGGGATACTATCTTGGCTTACTGAATATGTGAGAGTTCTGCTCTGCACATCTGTTCCTTTTGCAAACTGGAGGTGATTCCTTCTATTTCACTGCTTGTACCCCTCCAAAATCAGAGAGCATTCTGAGTCGCCCAGATTTTTTGGGTACTCTCTTCGTTTGCTGTGGACAGTATCCTATGCAATTTTGGCTCTGTATTGTTGATCATATTGCCTGAACAAAATTTTTTAAGAAGGAAAAATTAACTGTGGTTCAGACACATAAAAATATTGCTGTTTCTAGAAAAAATTAAGTAATACCATTCATATCAAAATGTTAAGTTTATTGGGGGTTGTCTTGCCACATCTGGTCTGTTCATGGATTACTCCTAGTTCTATCTTCAGGGATCAGTCCTTTTGGAGCTCCAGTGACCATACAGGATGCTGGGAACTAAATCTAATTTGACTATTTACAAAATAAGTTCCTTATTTGTTGTACTATCTTCCTGGGCCAATAACAAAGGGAAGAAGAAAAAGTTTCAATATTTTCTTATTTCAATAATTTAAATATTTTTAAATGGAAAAATTCTCCAGCAGTGCATTAATTATGCAGGATCCCCACTTAGTGACAGATGTCACTGGTGTGGCATCTAGATGTGTACCAAAAATATGCTGTTGCTAAGACACAGAGATCCTGGAAGATGTGTGGTGCTCCATATCAAGAAGTGATTTTACATTAGTGGAATGGGATTAACCTTTTTAAAAATTTCTAAAGAATACTCTTTATATATGCAGTCACACATCCCAAGATGGATGGATGCATTGTACCTTAAATTGAATCTCATATATTTTCTTCACTATGATTTTCTTGTCTGCTTTTGAGTTTCTTTTTCTCATGATTGTTCCCATAGTTATATAAAAAATAAGTAACATCTATTTTGCCTTTGTATTTATCAAAAATAACATTTGGGCTCCAGCATACATACTTTGCATTTTTCTTTTCCATATACATTAATTTTGTATATATGTAACTATCCATAATTTTATGTAAAACATATTATATATGGTATTTTTGCTTAATGCCAGTCTAATGGTACTACAAGGAACATATACAAAATCACATATTTTAAATATGAAAAATCACGTATTTTAATTCAAACTAAAAAGAAATCTATTATTTTAACACTATCATATTTAATATTTTCTACTCTACCATCATTTTTCTTTGAAAAGGTTTCTATGAGCACACTTTTAAACATGCAACAAAGACTTTGAAAGAGACCTTTCAATTAGAATCATTGAAACAGTCTTTCATCCAGCTATTCTATTTACATCTTATATTTTATTTTATTGACATTGTATTTTCACTTTGATATATGCTATGTATAAAACTTTGAAAATATGCAATTTTAATAAAAATAGTCAAATTATTACCTTCTACAAAAACAAATACAATTTTTTCAAGTACTTTAGAAACACACTGTACTTCATGTTAAAATAACCCTTTCTTCCCCATAGGAAGTTGCCTGTCCTAGATTATAATTTAATACTCCATTGCAAAATAAAATGTTAATCTGATATTTTTACACACTTGATTAAGAATAATGGATATGTCATGAATTTATTTGATTCATTAACTCAGTACAATGACTGTGAGATCTAACCATGCTTTTGCATTTATATTTATTATTTTTGCTAAAAATATTCCATTGCAACAACATTCCACAATTCTATAATTTGTTCTATAACTTGATATACTTTCATATCCCCAGAATTTTTACTGGTATCTAAAATATAACTGTAAAAGTGTATGTCTGTGTTTCCAGGTATTTGCATTCTTGGATTGTATAGAATAAAAGTAAATATCTAATAAATTTGTGAAAGTTTCAGAATTCAAAGATATAACTGAGTGAACTATATATATAAAATTCTGAGTAATAATTACTGAAATAACTGAAGCTTCGAATATTGCTATAAACATTTATAAAGTAGTTGTGGCAATTTGCATTGAGAATAGCTGCATGAGACAAATTACTGACTTACTTTTAACAGAAAAAAATTACAAAATTGACATTAAAATGATGATATTTACTCTTGAGTACTCAGTATTTTTTAAACCAATTAATTTATTAGATTGTGAGGGATAGAGTATGAAAGGCTCATATTATTTTCCAGGAGAGCAAAATAGTTTCTCTATATCCTATGGAGTGATATCACTGAGAATTTAATAGGCTTTTGTTTTACTTCTACTAATGTGCAGGAAGTTTGAAAACATAGAATATTCTTAAACAGCCACACTATATGTAACTGTCACATGTTTTAAAATATTAAATATGATATATTGCAAGAAATAAATTTATTATAATTAGAGTCAAGAAACAATGATTTGGATAGAAGAAATGCTCATTTTTTATATACTAAAATTTATTTATGTAATTTTCTTCAAAAGTAGTGATCCTTTCAGTACTTTTGAAAAGTTATTTCTGGCTCTAAAGTGCTTAATATCCTACCACTTCCTGACTTCCTTTCCTTTTTTAATAAGTTTTAAATGAATCACCATTAGGTACACAGTTACAATTTTGTCAATGACTTTCAGGGGTTACTCCTGGCTATGCACTTAGAAATCACTCCTGACTTGGGAGACCATATAGGAGTCTGGAGGATCTAACCGTCATCCTTCCTAGATTAGGTTGAGCAAGGCAAATGTCCCTACGGCTTGCATCACCATTCCGGCGCCTCAGGGGTTACTTCTATTTCTGATCTCAGAAATCGCTCCTAGAAGGCTAGGGAATCATATTAAATGTCAGGAATGAAACCTGGGTAGAATCCATGCATGGCCAATGCCTTATGTGCTGTGTTTGTATTAACAAGAATTATAGTATAATAATAATAATATAGACTAAAAGATTTTATGATCAAAATTTTGACATCTCTGTACCTCATTTTCTTTAAGAATGGGCATAGTAAGTGGTAATCTGGTTATACTTGTGGTATTTTTCTATATATTTTGAATTTATATGTATTAGGATGTAAAGCATATAAATTGACATTCAGCAGTAAAAATTTTAAGAGAAGTCATTAAAATATCATTATTCTATGAGTTTTTAGCAACACTCAGTTTTCTGTAACCACAAATATATATGCATAGTACAAATCTTTAGCATTTACAGGGAAAGCAACATAATTTTACACATAATTCTGAAATGTTTTAAAACAAATGATCTACTTATATACTGCTATTTTTATATATTTCAAAATTAATTTCTAAAGGTTATTAACATTTACATAGATTATAAATCAATTATTTGAATTCAAACTATCTATATGAGTGAATCATTGAATTTAAACAAAGCATCACCAAACATTAACATCTGCGAGTATATTTATGACAGGTATATTTACACTAAAACTTACATTTATTTCTATACTTGAATATTAAATGCTAGCTTAATATAGCTAGATCAATATATCTTTCAAGCGATTATTGAGTGGCCACTAGATATGTTACATAAGAGCATCTTCATATAATTTTCATAACCTACCTTTTAGGCTACCCAGTAAAGAGAGAATTTTCTAATGGCAAGTTCTATCACTTCAGAGAAATCTTAATAGAAAGAAGTATTCAGTTACAGACAATGACCTGGATTGGAAAAACTAGTTTGCCTAGAGCCTAGTATTGGACTTATGCCAGGAAACTTCAGGGGTAGGGTCTCCTTGTATTTTGGCCAAGGCTTTTCCTTCCCGTGACCCCATATTTTGGTGGGCCTATGCAAATGATAATTGCCACTCTAACACTGTTTGACTTTAGATTGCTTGGTGTACCACTAAGAAATATTCTAATGTACTATAATCTGGAGATTTGAGGGACAAAGTAATTGTACATGGGTTTGGTTTTCTTTTTTGTTTTGTTTTGTTTTGTATTGTTTTGTTTCGGGCCACACCCTTTTGATGCTCAGGGGTTACCCTGGCTAACGCTCAGAAATTGCCCCTGGGTTGGGGGGACCATATGGGATGCTGGGGGATCTAACCACGCTCCTTCCTTGGCTAGCACTTGCAAGGCAGACACCTTACCTCTAGCGCCACCTCACTGGCCCCATTTTTTTGTGCGTGTGTGGCTTTATTTTTCTTAATTTTTCTTGACTGTAAGTTCAAAATTAAGGTGCTATCAGGGGGATTTCTTCTGAGAACTCTGTTTTTGGGAGATTGCCCTTTCACTGTAACTTTACCTGGTCCTCTTTCTTTACATCATTGTTCACATAATTAAAAATAAATTTAAAAAATTAAAATAAAAAGAAAGAACTGTTCAGAATGGTAGCCTACCATTAGAAGCAATGTTTATCATGTTTATTTGGAATTAACTTTGGTCCTTTTATTGCTGTATGTACTTTATAATGTTATATTTAATTTTAGTTTTTATAGCCTTACATATTTTATAAAAATTATCAAAAAAAACATTTGAATGTTGTGAAATTATCCAATAATTTAAGAAATTTACGCAGTCATTATCTCTTAAATAGAAAAGCAAAGTTAAAAATAAAAATAAAATAAAGTTCAAATAAGCTCTAAAACTATATTTACCTTTGTTCTTTTGCAATGCTTCCATTTTCTGATATATTAAAATTTTACATTATTTTATTTGAAATTTCCTTAACTTATCGTAATTTTGTCTCAAAACCTCATTGAAAATTAGATTATTCATTTATTTGAATAAATTATGCATATCTTTCTATCACTTCTATAGGCAAATCATTTTATTTTATTAATTGAATATTACTAATATTCATTTACATTTATTTTTCTTCAAGTTTGAGGATCAATATGGGAATCTGATCATTATTTCCTGGGGAACAGAAAATAAAACTCAATACTTGTAGTTGAATACGAGGTTTCTCTTCAGTCTTAAGGCCTAAAATTAAAACCTGCATTCAATAATATAAAGAAAGACCTACAATACAATTGTATTATACTGCAATTCTAATACAAAGAATTGTCGTCTAATACTAATTTTTTCATTTATCCACTATAAACCTGTCTACTCCTCTGTTAAATTTTAAATGAGGATATTATCAAAAAATATATATATATTCTTTATGCATTTGAAATTAACTAATAAATAAGACTAATAAGAAGTTAATTTTAATGCAATATTAAAAGATATGTTGAGACATCTTTCATTTTTTTGAAACCACACAAAATGGGAACAAAAGAATAGTATTAAATCTATTTGTGATAAACTTGGTGTGCATGATTGTGTGGAATTTTGGAAAGTTTAGGTATGGGAAATGAAACAGGAAATGTAGTTGAATTTAAATGGGAAGATGAAATCATACAATGTGATGATAAAAAAAGAATCAAAATAAATTTTTTAAATGTATATTTATTTAAACTAAAAACTCCAAAAATTTAATTGGTAATCAAATGTAAAACAAGAGTAATAAGAGGAAAGAGCATTCAAGTGCAAAACTATTGAGACTTCTGTCATATTCAAACACAAAAACAGTACGTTAAATGATTAGATTTAATGAGAAATTATTCACTTCATTATCAGATGAATGTCTCAAGGCAAAGCTGCAAAGTATTTTTCTATGGTCTTTTTTCTTGGCCTATATTTGACCTGGTTCTTTTTTTAAATTCAAATGTCACATTTTTTCACCCTTAGAAATGACAGATTCATCTTTTAATGACTTAATCCGTAGGTTAGTAATTCTACACAGAAGCATAAGTTCATGAGGATAGAATAAATCAAGAAAAAGAGATTTGTTAAAAAAATGATTGCTATTAAAAAAACTTATTGAGAAAAGAGTGGGTGCATCTAAGGGCAAATAATTCAGTAGCACATCATGCAGTGAAATAAAGTAACATTATTATAAATGTGACTATGCTTCTTGAGATATATACTTTAAATTAAAATAAATAAAATGTATTGGAATAGTCTTAAATTTTTAAATAATCAATCCAAAATAATATTTTAATATTATATATTTAAATAATAATAAAGTTAAAAAGCAGATAGACCAACAAATGAACAAATTAGATACTAATACCATAGCACCCAAGTGGAAAACAGGACAAATTGAATTTTGTAGCAACAAAATTATTTGTAGCTCATACTAATGAGTATAATATTCATGCATATTTAATTTAATAATTAAATGCAAATATTTTTGGAATAATAAAATCAATAATTAGCTCAAAAGTCTTCTGAATATTTAGAGGTTTATGCATAAACCTCTATTATTATTTATGTTTACTATAAAGTATTTTGTCAAAAGTATTGGTTTAAAGCCTGTTTTGAAATTTTAAGCCATATACTATGATTAATACCAAACTCCAACAGAAATTGAGAACCTTTCTTTAGTAGAAATATTACCACAGAAGGGAGATTGAAGTGGGAATAGTAGAAGTGTTATGTGGAATGTTTTATGCCTGAAATCCTAACATTAGAAATATTATAAATAATGGTCTTAAATATACAATAACATTTATATTAAGTTATAGAAGGATATGGACATTTGTTGGTGACACTTAATATTTCCTAAACTATAAACATTACAAGTATAAAAGGAGCATATAAATGAGTATATAATTCTATTTATTTGTATATAAATGTATATATTAATATGATAGTAGTTTAAAACAACATTGATTATCACTAATGAATGGGATATATATACATATATATATAGGCAAAAATGTCTCCAAGGACCCATATATATATTTATCTTTAATATGGGTCTCCATATTTTACTCTATATTCTTTATTTTCTTTACTCCATCTCATTTTCCTTGCTATACTCTGGGACTAACAGTATTTGACACAACTTCCATTTACACCATTGCATTTCTTCATGTAGTTATTCTAAGTACCATATGTAAATAATATCATTCTGTATTTATATCTCCTCTTCTGGTTTACTTCATTTAACATAATATCTTTCAGTTCTATCTTTTTTTGCAGAAAAATGCATATTTGCATTTTCCATTGTATCTATATACAACAGATCAACTCATCAAGTTTTGGACATCTATGTTGATACCAAACTCTTAGCTATTGTACTGAGTGTTCAATGAATAGTAGTGTGCATACATTGTTTTGGACCAGTGTTGTTCTGTCCTTGGGATAGATTCCCCCAAAGCAGGATTGCAAGCTAATATGACAGATTGATTGTTAGTTAACTGAGAATGCTCTTTACTATTGCCCATAGGGGTGGTACAAGTAGCATTCTCACCAGCAGTGGATAAGAGTTCATATCTCACCACATATTGATCTATATGATCAATATATACTATATGTATTTTGTTAATCAATTTGAGCTTCACATTAGCTCAGTAAGGTAAGGTACAAGGAAACTCTTTTGTTGACTATTTTAAATTGTTAATTATAAACAATATAATCATAGCAAATTCAAATATAGTATAGCATTTTGCTTATCTAATAAATCATATAAAATTTATCTCATCTTTTTAAAACCCAAGATGATTTATTTGTACACATCTCAAATTATTATTTATTATCTATCATAAATAAGTAGGAGCTATCTAAATCATATTACTCTACTGAAAGTTTTCCTGTCTCATTACTGAATGGTTCTATAATGATGGATTAGTACTGATTCAGTTTAAGATAGAAAGCAGTGTTGAGCACTGAATTAGAACTACAATCTGTTTTCAGTTTATCTTACAAGTAAGTGTCCAGAGAATCTATATTTTTTAAAGTTATATGATTTTTAATTTGTCAGTGGTCTAGACTCTTTATGGTCTAAAGTTTATGTTATTCATAAATGATATGTGTAATATAATAATATAGATGTATAAAGGCAGAAAAAATATTACAACTCTGAAAAATACTGAAGAATATGCAGGATGATGGAGGATAAAATATAATAAAAAACTCTAAAACATGGGTCCGGCTCGGTGGTGCTAGAGGTAAGGTGTCTGCCTTGCCAGCATAAGCCTAGGACGGACAGCTGTTTGATCCCCTCCAGTGTTTCATATGGTTCCCAAAGCCAGGAGCGACTTCTGAGCGCATAGCCAGGAGTATCCCCGAGCATCACCGGGTATGGCCCAAAAACCAAAAAAGCCAAAAAACCAAACCAAAAAACAAAAATAAAAAAACTTTAAAACATGAGCTAGAACTAAAGTATACTATAAGATACTTAATATACATTTGACTCAGAAGTTTGAAGTATTTTACTATTTGCATATAGGCCATAAAGTAATAACATGTTTATTGGAAACTCATCAATTATCTTTCAGACATCAAGTTAGTAATACAGTAGAGATTTAAAAGTTGGGCAGGTACTTTATTTTTAATTCCACTTTCCTGATTTTTTTAAGCTCATTATTCAGTAATCAGGACTGTGTGTATATGTGTGTTTGTCTGCCTGCCTGTCTGTCTTCTTCGATACATACAGTGCTGTGGTCAAATTGTCTACTTTTGATTGCTAAAGTTCAGATATCATGATATCATTGTTGTTGACCTTGCTTGCATAGTTAGTCGGTTCTTTCTTTACACCATCAATGCACTTAAGACCTTCTGACTGCTGATCCCCATCCTTTCTTATTTGTATTTCTCCTGCTTTACTTTATTTCATTTTCCTTGCTATACTCTGGGGCGAACCATGTTTGAGACAGGTTCCATTTACACTATTGCATTTCTTCATGTATTCCAAGTACCATATATAAACAATATCATTCTGTATTTATATTTCCCTTCCTGGTTTATTTCATTTAACATGATATCTTCCAGTTCTATCTTTTTTTTCTTCAGAAAAATGCATATTTGTATCTTCCACTGTATCTATATACAACATATTCATGATCAACTCATCAATTTTTGGAATCTATGTTGATACCAATTCTTAACTATTGTACTGAGAGTTCAATGAATCATGGTGCACATACATTATTTTGAATCAGTGTTGTTCTTTTCTTGGGATAGATTCCCCTAAAGCAGGATTGAAGGCTCACATGGCAGATTGATTCTTAGTTAACTAAGAATCCTCTTTACTGTTGTCCATAGGGATGGTACAAGTAGCATTCTCACCAGCTGTGGATAAGAGTTCATTTCTCTCCACATTCTGAAAACATAGATTGTTCCCAGTAATTTTTTATGCACTATACTCAGGGATAGGTCATGGTCACCTGCATGGAAACAATTTCCTTTCTACCTGTTCTGGCACTCTAGTCCCTGCATATAATTTTAATTGAACATAGATGCAGAAATATTTTCTCTATAAGCAAATAAATAGGCAAGTGAAGGATAACAGTTTTACTGAATATTAGTCATAATTAGGAATATAAAAACTAAATTGCCCATTGTTCTCAAACAATTTTGTCATTATTAAGAATTAAGAGAAAAACACACCAGTGGTGTTGCCTGCCCAAATAAAATGAACCAATTTGTAGAATAATGATTTTGTTCAGGATATCTACCATAACCTAAATATACACATTCCATACATACAGTCATACCTTATAAACAATGACATCTATAGATAAATTATCTCATCATTTCAGAAGTATTTTAGCACCTGTTTTGACTTCGGGTTTTTATCATGTATTAGTAGCTTGCGAAGTATTTTTTTTATTTTTCTTACACAGCAGTTTTACTTATATTTTTAAAATTTTATTCATATAAATCTGTAAAAATTTTAGACAATAATTTTGTTCTAAAATTTTCCTAGGAAATTTAAAATATTTAAATCAGATGAATTATTTCTGGAGAATATATTAAATAAAATTTTCAAATAAAATCATCATTTTGTCAATTTTTTTGGAGAAACAGGGGTTGGATTTGGGGGTTACTCCTGTCTCTGTGCCCAGAAAAAAAAAAAACTCCTGGCAGGTTCAGAGGGCCATTTGGGATGCCAGGGATGGAAACGTGGTCTGGGTCCCTCCAGGGTTGGACACTTGCAAGGCAAGCGTCCTACCCACTGTGCTAACTCTCCAGCATATCAATGTGTATGTTTTTTTAATACATTAGATAAAACAGGATATATACATTTTATAATTGCAAATCTATGAACCCATTGCAGTAGAAAATTAGAATGTTAAATATATGTTACTTTTTGAAAAGCCATTGACCTTATATGAAGGTAGTTTAATAGAGATGAATATTACAACTATTTAATTAATTTGATATGTCATAATAATAAAATATGTATGTGTGAACATCTCATCCATATGCAATTTATTCATATGCAATTTATTGAACTGACTGACTTTAATAAAATTTCTGGGATGCCTAATATATATTAAGCTAATTTAGTTTTATTGGAAGACTTAATTTTCATCTAAGATTTCAAACATTAAATTTCACCTGTTAATATCTCCTTCTTAGAATTCAGTATGATCATTGCTACTTCAGATATATATGAGAAAAATATTACTTTCTTCATATCAGTGAAAAGTATAGTCATATATCTGAGGAAGAATATTTTATTTTCCAAATAGTAAACATGATTGGGTTATATGATAATTAATGAACCTTTTATTTTTGTCTGAAAGTCAAGATAGAAAAAATATTCATAAATAAATGTGCTGTATTGCAATAAAACTTCATTTAATAAAAATATCATGTCAATGGGCAATGTTTGAACTGTCACAGTTTTCTGCAACTAGTTAAATAATCTAAAAATATAATGAATTAAAATTAATTAAACTTTTGAAATTTATACTTTTGTCTTACTTCAGGATTTTTTGACCCACATCCAGTGATATTCAGAGCTTACTCCTGGCTTTATATTGAGTAATCAGTTATGGTGGTACTCAGGAGTCCATAAAGAGAGCAGTCATCACACATGAGTTGGCTACATGAAAGGCAATATGTACCACTATATCTTGATAACTGAAAGAAATATACAAATCACATTTTTCCATTTTAATAAATTCTTTATAACACTTTTATGACTTTAGTCAAAACACAGTTTTATGAAAGCATTGACATTAAAGATTTTAAAGGAGAATTTTGAAGACTTTTATGTACTACCATTGTCATGTAAGGAGCAATAAACATCTAGGGACTCAATTAGCTGTGTATCTTTCTCTATTTTATCCATAAATAACTACATAGCTTTTACTTTAAAATCCTAAATTGTAAACTTGAAACTAAGTAAGCGGTTTTATCTTTATCAATTTTATAAAAATATATTTATTATCAATACTCAATTTAAGGTGCCTGAGCGATAACACAGTAGTAGGATTTTGCCTTGCATGCTGCCGATCCAGGATGAACCAGGGTTCAGTTCCAAATACAAAAAAAATTAAAAAAAAAAACTCTAAAAAATTAATCAGAATTTATGTGAAATAAATAATGCATTTAAATTAATTTATAAAGTGATTTGTACTACTATTTATGCATTACTATTTTCATTGTAATCAAGCCTCAAGAATTAAAATGGGAAACCTTATTTAAAATTTCTGATGAATGGGGCCAAAACAATGGTGCAGCAGAAATTAATTTACAAATTGCTATCTTTATATTATATAAACTGACAAGATGCAAATGTAATAGAATATACAATAAATGTAAAGTTTAGCAGATTAAGGTATTGGTAATAACAATGAATAATAATTATTTTATTATTTTATAAATTATCTCCACAAATATTTTATTCCACTATAAATCATACCACTATAACCACATATATAGATCAAAATCAATATGATCTGTATAAATATACAAAATGATATACCCATGTACATACAAATATATGTGTGCATATAGATATCTATATATGTATTGTTCCTACATACATACACAAATACATACATACATAACTTGATTCTCTTCTCAGATTAAATTGCTTGACCACCTTATATGCCTCAAATATACTTTTTTCTAAATACTTTTTTCAAAAGTATCATATTAAATAGCATAATCATATCAAATTTTACGTTAATTTTTATTTTATATAAAATAAATAAAATATATACAATTATACTTTTAGAATAATTATATTAATTATAAGCAAAGTTCAATAATTTTGAGGCACTTCTAATTTTCAGTGAACACTATTAATTTTAACTATATTAAAATGTAACTAATTTATTAAAAACTTATCCTAGAATAAATCATTTATATTAAATAATTAATTAAGACTTTACATTAAATTGTTATTGGCAAACAGAATTTTTTCATGTCTGCTGATCAGACTTATTTCAAATTGATAAATAATTATAATGTTTTTATACTCCAGACAATATTTCCATGTATAACATATTTACTTTTAATAATAAATCAAATGCATGATTAGAAATAGAATATCTTTGAGATGCATTGTTTATTGTTATAGGATATTATTGTTTATAGATTAATTTTTTGTTGTTTTTGCACATCCAGATACGTTCATAGATTTCTCTTGGTTGTGTGCTCAGGAATCACTTCTGGGAGACTCGGGGACTATATCAAACAGTAACAATGTGCATGAAGGAAAATGCCCTACCCACTGTGCTATCACTTCAGGATCCAGAATAAAATATTTTCATATTAAATGATTGTGTTTTATGTAAAACTTACAAATTATATTTGTGTGATATTTTTCTTATCAATATTGTATCTATGGATGCAACTTACTTATAGAAATTGAATTTTATTTTTCTCAAAATTTTGGGCACTAGAACTCTTGTGTCTTCAATGTTACTCTCTATTTGAGTTCTTGCTAATTACTGTTATCAATTCATGCCTAATGAAGTTCCTCCAAAATTAGAAATGCACACACTCTCACTGACAAAGATATAAACAGGGGTCTCAAACTGGTGGCCTGCGGGCCGTTTGCGGTCCTTCTTACAACATTTTGTGGCTCTGCCCTAGAGGAATCTATTTTTGTTTTGTTTTGTTTTTAGTTGTTTGAGTCACATCCCCCAATGTTCAAGGCTTACTACTGACTTTGCACTCAAAGATCACCCCGACTTTGCCTCCTGCGGCCCCCAGGTAAATTGAGTTTGAGACCCCTGATATAAAATCATATACTATAGATTGCATGGCTAATAGTTAGGAAACTGGCTAGCATGGACTCAAATGAATTCAATTCTAGCACCCGTCAGTCCCATGAACAACATTGAGTGGGCACCACTATCTGCAACATTGGAGGTTTCTGAATATCTCCAGGGTCTCTGGCTTTTTGGTGCTTGAGATCATGATGTCCCTTTGATCTTACATTAACCTCTGGTCATAATGGTAGAGAGTGAGAGAAATAGAATGCTTCTTGAAGATAGGCAGGGGCTGTTTGACGAGGGAGACGATCGGCCTTTGAGGAATGTTGCACTGATGAAGGTGAGTGTACTTTTTGTTGTGTGTGTGTGTGTGTGTGTGTGTGTGTGTGTGTGTGTGTGTTTGGGCCACACCCAGTGATGCTCAGGGGTTACTCCTGGCTATGTGCTCAGAAATCACTCCTGGCTTGGGAGACTATATGGGACGCAGAGGGATTGAACCTCAATCCTTCCTAGATTAGTGCTGGCAGGCCAAACGCCCTAATATTTGCACCACTACTCCAGCCCAAGGCTCAAATATGGTGGGTGTACTTTTTTGTAAGCAGAGCTGTAATTTTCTACTTTATTATATAATTAGCTGTACTATAAATTATTCTAATTTTCATCAGTTTCATAATCAGTTTAATTCTAAATAACATAAATAATTGTATTGAGGTTTGAGAAAATTACAGATAGTCACATAGCAAATTGCAATCCAAACACTGTTACCACTAAAAATGGGTTTGAACACTCTGATGCATATAAATTCCTTATATGCTTTTTTTTCTTTTTTAGTTTTTTCGGGAAGTGCTTTTTTTTTTTTTCCTATTCGTGAGTACTTCCTAGAAAGATTCACCAAACCAGGGGTGTCTGTCATATGTGTGGATCTATACAGTATGAAATATATCGTTTCAAATTTCTAACCTTTAAATAAAAGGATATCCAGGCCTATTGTTCAATGTGGAAACTTCCCATGTAGAGGGCATTTATAATACTGATATTTTCAATCATGTGACATTTGCTACCTTATGTTGTTCAAGAGTCAACTATTGTAGTATCAGAGCTCTTAGGATGGGCTTGGATGGTGATGGATGGATGGATGGAGGGACCTTTCTCTGCAGTCCCAGGCCACGTGGCTCCATCCCCCATTAACCTAACCGGCGGGTCTGCCAGTTCAGGTAGTGGCAAGAAGGCAATTCACTCACAGCAGGCTTTAGGAAATATCATCTTTTCATGCCCTAGCAACATATGTGGCTTCTCTCATAACCTTTTATGCCCTGCATTGTACCTAGTCTCTCAGCAATCTCTACTCCTGCTACCTCTCCATGCAGGCAAAATCCAAATCCTGGCCAAGTTCCTTTGTCCTTCCTATCAAAGTCTTATCTAACCTTCCCAGACCCCTCCCAGGAATGGGAGTGTCTTGCAGCTATCCACTCCCCAAGACCCCTCCCAGGAATGAGAGGGTCTTGCAGGTAAGCTTACGCAGAATTAGGGGTGTGTCAACAAATTATAACACGCTTTACTACATTCAGAGCTGATGGGAAAATATAGCTTAGTTTTGGAGATTTTACCAAAGCTACCTACTTCATCCTTCATTGAAATTCTCCTATGTAGCATTTCAGATTTACCCGACATTTCTTTTATTTTCTATTAATGATATTTTTAAGACTGAACAACAGCTACAAAGTAGTTGTAATCAAGATGCTTAAATACATATATTAATTTTAAAAATACTCCCATTAACATTTATCTTCTTTTTGTTTTTCCTTAAATTCTGTTTACTTAGAAATAACTAAACATAATTTGAACTCAATGAGAGCCCTTATGCTCCATTCAGATAAGTCTTTAGGATTACTAGAATTTTTTATTGTTTATTTCTTTGCTTGACAATAATTCTTAAAAATTCTCTTCTGACATATAGAGCAGGTAGATATCTACAAAGAGAGGTGGTAAAGTCATATGTTATAGAATATTAGAGCCAAGTTTGAAAAGGATGTCTGTGAGGTGGGGTAACAGATTCCTAGTGAGAATGCTAAAGACTGAGCAAACTAAAATTATCCCAACAATTTAAATTTATCATTTTAGTATTTTCTTTATCTATTTAATAAATCATCTCAATATTTTGTAAAGGGTCAGGTGAAAAATTTTTTCAATCTTAGTACATGTCAAACTTCAGGTTGTCATTACTGTTGATCTTTCCTTCAAAAGAAACTAGGATATTATTTAAAATTGACTCACATATCACACATAAAAAAAAAAAAAGAACAATCTGTACAAGCATGGATGTGTGGAGAAATGGACTTTCATTCACTGCTGGTGAAAATGGAGACTGTTCCAGTCTTTTTAAAAAACAATATGGATATTTCTCAAAATGCTAGAAATTGAGCCTCCATGTGATTGAGCAATACCACTCTTAGGTATCTTAATACCCCAGGAAAAAATACAATATAAAAATGCCCTCTGCACACATATGTTCACCACAGTACTATTTACAATAATACTATTGTACACAGTACTATTTACAACCCAGGTGCCAGACAAAAGAAAAGTGGCTAAAGAAACCATGCTATATCTACTTAATTGAATACTATGCATCATTTTGGAAACATTAAGTCATAATATGTGCTTATACATATATGGACGTGGAGACTATTATGCTAAGTGAAATGAGCCAGATCTAAAGGAATAGACATAGAATAATCTCATTCATTTGCAGTTTATAAGGAAAACAAACAATAGTATGATAATAATACCCACAGACAATAGAGACAAAGGTCAGGAGGTCTTTCACAGATATAAAACTCTCTACAAAGAGCTGTGAGTTTAGCTAGAGCAGAAAAGAATCTACTAGGACAATGATAGTTGGAACTATAGGAACAAACTCTGGATGAAAACTTGGCACTGAAAGTGGAGAAAGTAGCAGTCAAGGCACTTCAATATTAACAACAATGCAAATCACAGCATCAATAAGAAAAATTAAAGGAGAAAGATATAGAGAGGTGAGAGGGAAAGGTAGAGAGAATTAGGGATATAATTTGCTTGTCATCTAAAGAAAGTAGGTGTGTGAGGTAAGTGGGAGAGAAACAGGAGAAATAATTGACAGGAAAGTTGCACTGGTGTGCATTTTATGACTGAAACCCAACATTGATCATTTTTGTAAACAAGGTGCTTAAATAAAGCGATTAAACTAAAGCTTATTAAATTAAAGTCTATTCACAATCATTCTATCAGCAAAAACTATTCCACAATAATAAAACAAAAAGTCTTCTGTGGCTACAAATTTAAAATAAATAATGTTTTTAAACCAATATATATTTTAATTAATATATTTATTTGAACACCGTGATTATAAATATGATTGTAGTTGAGTTTCAGTCAAGTAAAGAGCCACCCCCCTTCACCAGTACAATATTCCCATCACCAATGTCCCAAATCTACCTCCGTTCCTGTACTCTAGACAGGCTTTCTATTTCCCTCATTCATTCACTTTGTTATGTAGTTCTCAATGTAGTTATTTCTCTAATTGCACTCATCACTCTGTAGTGAGTATGTCGTGAGCTGGACCTCCAGCCGTCCTCTCTTTTGTCTCTGAGAATTATATTAAAAATTTCTTATTTTTCTTAAAACCCATATGTGAGTGGGAATATTTTGCATCTATCTCTCTCCCTCTGACTAATTTCACTCAGCATAATAGATTCCATTTACATCCATGTATAGGAGAATTTCATGACTTCATCTCTCCTTATGGCTGCATATGTATCATGGATTCTTTAACCATTCATTGTTGAAGGGCATCTTGGTTGTTTCCAGAGTCGGGATATCGTAAATATCACTGCAATGAATATAAGTGTGATAAAGGGATTTTTGTATTTTATTTTTGTGTTCTTATGCTATATCCCTAGAGTAGTATGGCTGGATCATATGTGAGATCAATTTCATGGTTTTGGAGGAATCTCATACCACTTTCCATAAAGGTTGGACTAGACGGCATTCCCACAAGCAGTGAATAAGAGTTCCTTTCTTTCCACAATTCCCTCCAGCACTGCTTGTTCTCATTCTTTGTGATGTGCTCCAATTTCTGTGGTGTGAGATGATATTTTATAGTTGTTTTGATTTGTATCTACCTGATGATTAGTGATGTGTAGCATTTTTTCATGTGCCTTTTGACTATTTGTATTTCTTCTTTGACAAAGGGACTGTACATTTCTTCTCCCCATTTTTTTATGGAATTAGATGTTTTCTTCTTGTAAAGTTGTGTCAGTGCCTTGTATATTTTGGATATTAGCCCCTAGCCCCTTATCTGATGGGAATTAGGTGAATAATTTCTCCCACTCAATGGGTGGCTCTTATATCCTGGGCACTATTTCCTTTGAGGTGCAGATGTTTCTCAGTTTAATATATTCTCATCTGTTTATCTCTGCTTGAATTTGTTTGAAGAGTGCGGTTTCCTTCTTGAAGATGCCTTTAGTCTCAGTGCCATGGAGTGTTTTAGCTACTCTTTGTTCTATATACCTATGGTTTCAGGACTGATATAAAGGTATTTAATCTATTAATCCATTTTACCTTCATACAAAGTATTAGCTGGGGGTCTGAGTTTGCTTTATTGCAAGTGGCTAACCAGTTGTCCCAACACCACTTGTTAAAGAGGCTTTTCTTGCTCTATTTAGAATTTCTTGCTCCTTGATAAAAAAAAAAATTAGGTGATTTTAAATCTGGGGAACATTCGCTGAGTACTCAAGCCTATTCCACTGATCTGAGGGTCTCTCTTTATTTCAACACCATGCTGTTTTCATAACTATTACGTTGTAATACAGGAAGGTAATTTCTCCCATATTCCTTTTCCCAAGGATTGCTTTAGCTATTCTAGGGTGTTTATTGTTACAAACGAATTTCTGAAGTGTTTGATCCACTTCTTTGAAGAATGTCATGGTATCTTTAGAGGGATCGCATTAAATCTGTACAATGTTTTGGGGAGTATTGCCATTTTAATGAAGTTAATCCTGCCAATCCAGAAGCAGGATATGTGTTTCCATTTCTGTGAGTCCTCTCTTATTTCTAAGAGCAGGGTTTTATAATAGTCTTTGTATAGGTCCTTCACATCTTTGGTCAAGTTAACTCCAAATACTTGAGTTTGTGTGACACTAATGTGAATGGAGTTGTTTTCTTAATGTCCATTTCTTACTTATCATTATTGGTGTATAAAATGCCATTGATTTCTGTGTCTTAATTTTGTAACCTGCCACATTGCTATATAAATCTATTGTTTACTTTTGGATCCTTTTATTGGTCATTTACTAATGTTATAAGATTCATCATTAAGCTATTCAGGTTACGCCCCTTCTTCCTTCTTGATGTATGATTACAAAGATATAAATTTTCCTCTCAGTGTCACTTTTGCTGTTTCCCATAGATCTGATAGTTTTTGTATTTTTGTCATTTGTATCCAGGAAAGATTTGATTTTCATATCGGACCCACTCGTTGTTCAGTAGTAGGCTATTTAATTTCCAATTGTGAAATCTTTTCCTGTGTGTCCCTTTGTAGTTCACATCTAATTTCAGTGCCTTGTGGTCAGAGAAGATAGCCTGCAAAATGTTTATCCTCTTGATTTTATGGATGTATGTTTTATGTGCAAGCATATGATCTATCCTAGAAAATGAGCCATGTACATTGGAGAATGTATGTCCAGGTTTCTTGGGATGGAGTGTACTATATATATGTATACATATATGTATATACAAACATATATATACAAACATATATATATATATATATATATATATATATATATACTAGGCCTCTTTCTTCCACTTATCTTTTCAGGGCTAGTATATTTTTGTTAGATCTCGGTCTGGTTGTCTTATTAAGAGTTTACAGGGCCTTGTTGAGGTCTCTCACTATATTGTGTTATTATTGATGACCTTTTCCAAATTCGTCAGTAATTGTATCAGATATTTTGCTGGTCTCTCATTGGTGCGTATATGTTTAGTAGTGAGATTTCTTCCTGTTGCATATATCCCTTGGTTTGTACAAAGTGTCCATCTTTGTTCCAAACAACTTTTCTGAGTTTAAAGTTTTTGTCATCTGATATTAATATGGCCACCCTAGATTTTTAAGGGTGTTGTTTGCTTGGATTATTTATTCCAGTCTTTGATTTTGAGTCTATGTTTTTCTGTCTTTTTAAGTTTGTTTCTTGGAAGCAGCAGAAATTCAATTTAACTTTTTGATCCAGTTGGCCACTATCTGTCTCTTAATTTGTGCATTTAGTTCATTGACATTAAGGGAGATGATTGTCCTGGGATTTAATGTCATCTTTGTGCATAATTTTGGTGTGTCTGTTGGTCTATCTTGTCTTAAAGTAGACCTTCCAGTTTTTCTTTCAGTTTGGTTTTGCATCTGTAAAGTTTCTGAGCTCTTGCTTATCCGTGAAGCTGTGTATCCTTCTTTCTAACCTGAACATGAATCAGGCTGGGTGCAGTATTCTAGGTGAAACATCCATTTCATTCAGTCTTGTCACAATATTCCACCACTGTCTTCTGGCCTTGAGCATTTCTTGTGACATATCTGCTGAAAATCTTAAGGATGCTTCTTTGAATGTAATTTCTCTTTTTAATCATGCTGCTTTTGTTATTCTGTATCTGTGGGATTCATCATTGTGACTATGATATGTCTTGGGGAGTTTTCATTGGGTATCTTTTAGCTGTTACTTTCCGGGCATGCAGGATTTGATTTCATTGCAGTCCTTAGCTCTGGGATTTCTCTGTGATGATGTCTTTGACTGTTGATTCTTCCTGGGGATCTGTTTCCTGGACCTCTGGGACTCCAATGATTCTCACGTTGTTTCTGTTGAGTTTATCAAAGACATCTATTTTCATCTGTTCACATTCCTTGAGTACTTTTTCCATTGTCTGATCATATGCATTAAGGTTCTTTTCCAATTTCTTCTGCTGTATGTTGTTGGTCTGCATTTGATCATCAAGTTTACTGATTCTGTTCTTGGCTGCTGCTACCCTGTTGGAGAGGCTTTTCAGTGAAGTTTTCAGTTCAGCTACTGTGTTTTTCAGATCTATTATTTCAGTTTGAAGTTTTCTGATTTCTGTCTTTGTGTTCTTTTCAGCTAGAGTTATGTTTTCTTTGATTTCCTTGAGGATCCTTCATATTTCGATTCTAAATTCCTTATATCAGAGAATAGTCAGATTGGTGGTATTTTTTGGAACAACAGAGCTATCATCTTCATTATCTGTGCATGGTGTTTGCCTGTGAGTTTTCCCCCATTGTCATGCTTATAGTGTGATTTTTTTTCTGTGTGTTATGGTGGGGTTCATTTGTTAGAAAGAGTACACAGCCAAGAAGTGAAGTGAAGTGGCTGTGCTCTTCTGGGGCCTCTAGGAGACAGTTTTTGCTGGGCCCTTTCTGGCCCTCTCAGGTGATCTTCAGAAGATAAGAGAAGAGAAACATGCAATGCCGACAGTTTCCCTTAGGCTTTCCCAGTTGCCAATATCACCTAAACCAGTATTTCTAATTTCCAGAGGTCTTACTTTGACAACTGCGACTGACCAGAACTTCTGGAACCATAATGAAAGGCTCTATCCTAGGTTTCAACCTAGGATTTGTACAAAAACCAAGACCACTAATAGCAGAAGACTGATTACAAAAATTGATGGAACAAAATTTGTAGAATCATAAAAACTCTATCCTAGATTTCATCCTATGACCTGTGTAAATACCATTGGTGGTGGGAATAGCCTTGTTTCATTGTCACTATGTACCTTAAATATTAATTGGAAAGATTTGTAATTCACTTAGTCTCAATAGAATTATTTAAAAAGGCTTTAATATTTTAAATATTCCCTAAACATCTTCAGAGAAATTCCCGAGAACAGAGGTAAGAGTAATTCCTGAGAATTGTCAGGCATGACCCTGAAAGCATGCTCCCTAAAATAAAGAGAAGAAAAAGTGTTTAGAAAATGAATATTCCATAGTAATATATTAAAAATACAGATTTATTATGTATGACTGACACAGTCTGAATCTCCAAAACACATACTTCATACACCAGTCTCATTCATGCATACATATATATGTAATAAAACAAAAATAGGTCACAAGATTCTGATGATATTGAACTTAATCTTACTTATAATCATTTTTATATTGTTGTTAACTTTAAATTCCAAACAGAGCATGTCCAAAATTATTCACTGAGTATATAATTCTTATTTTGTACCAAACTTGTCAGACAATTCAGTTTCCATATTTTCTCATTTGAGTATATTTTTACTAAGAATGTTGTTTTCTCTTATAATATATAATTATCAATGAAATATAAAGTAATTCATTTCAATTTTCTGACATATTCTTCTCACATATTTGATCAGGTATTAGCAAAACATTTTAACAAGTATTTTAGATCATTAAATTGGTGACTGTGCCTATACTTGTTAGAACTCCATGCCTAAAATGATAAATATTATTTAACAGTAAATGTATTATGAATTTTAGAATTTTACATTCCATACCTAATTAAATCCTTATAACTTTGATGAGATGGTTTTCATTAATGACAATATTTAGAAGAAAACTAGAATTCTAATAAGGCAGGGCTTGTCAAAGAATTCTCAAACTTGTCATGATTAAAATTTTTACAAAATTTTGATTATAGAGCTCCAACCTGGAATTATTTCACAAGAAATCACTGATGCTTTTTAAAAAATTTCTTTATAGTTTTGAATATTACTTCCCTCTTATTACTGTATCATAGTATTTTTCTAGAAAGTTCACTTAACATTATTTAATTAAACACTGTGGTTTACAAAGTTGTTCATAATGCAATAACTTAACTTATCCAATATTCTAACACCAATTCCACCACCTGTGTGACCTTACTCCACCAATGTCCCCAAATTCCCCTTAAGCCTGTACCTTACCGGGTACAAAATAATGTATTTACATTGCTTGTTACAACACATATCTGACAATGGGTTCTCTAAAGATATTTTTGAGAGTTTAATGATCTATTTATTTATAGTTAAAACTTTAGTGTTACTTGATTTTGCTCCTTTTTGGTGGGTTGGGTCACACTTGGTGACACTCGGGGATTACCCGTGACTATAAGCTCAGAAATCATTCCTAGAATGGGGAACCATATGGGAAGCCATGGGATCAAACTGTGGTCTGTCCTAGGCTAATGCACAAGGCAGATGCCTTACCACTTACTCCACAGCTCCAGCCCCTTTGCTCATCGATCTTAATAGGTTTCTACACAACTGCTGGATTAACTGGCTTTCATTCTATTCAGGATATACTTGTTATTCATTTGCAAGAAGCAACTTTAAATGGATGCATCCTTTGGTCTCTAATCTTACCTGTTCTCCATTCTAGTGTGTTGTTTTATGCTTCCTAATAAAGACCCTGAGTCTCAGACAAAATAAAAAAAAAAAAAAAACACTTCTATTTTGTTTCTTTTTTTCCACTTCTCAGCTATTTGCTTCTTAGGAACTTGTGTGTGGAAGTTCCTGTACCTGTTTTATTCCCTTTACCAGGTATGGATTATATCCTTGTCTGCAGTTGCTTTCAGAACCATGACTCTCCTTCCCTGGGATTGAGGGTATGAGGCTTATTCTGCTTGTTCTGTTGTCTGGAGAAGGACTTCACTGGTGAGTCACTGGTGAGATGTTCCATGGGATGGGATACTCTCCTGGATGTTCAAGTATATTGGATTATTAAATTATTTTCAATTTTGCTCCAAGTTGTGAAAATAATTTGGTGTTAGGTTGAGAGCCATGTCCACTTCTCATGCATATTGCTACATTCTTTATTTCAATAGTCAAGATAAAATATACTTATATAATAATTAATTATTTGGAAGCTTTGGTAGGGTTCTTTGTTATTATAGTTTATATATTGTGAAATGCAAAGAATGGGAGCCAGTACTCTGAAATCACAGCAAATATTTATGAAACACTTTTAACTGTTTCTGAAGTGTCCCTGTTCATTCTAACCTGGAAAACAAACAAAAAAAAGTGTTTCCAGTAATAACACATGTTCAAATCAAAAGCTGGTGTTTTGCCACCTTCTTCTAGCCCTAGGCCAGAAATTCCTCTAGTTACTTCACTGGCAAATACTGACTTGCTAAATTAAACAAGTGCCTCAAATGAGAGTTAGTCCATCAGACACTGAATCAGAAAGTGGATATGTAAGATTATCACCCACTCTGCACTGGAAGCAGAAGAGGAAATGGGAAGAAATCCACCCCACCCCCACCACAGGTATTTAAAGAATGTGAAACAGATACTGCTTCTCCTCACAGCAGCTAATTCTCAGAGAAATTGTGACTAACTCTGAAACATATTCTCTCTAGAAACCAATCAATATTTAACCAATATTGGTTTAATTGTGGTATATATAGGTCAATTTAAGAAAGTATTCTCATAGTATTCTCATTTTTCTCTGTTTTGTGTTGAATTCTTTGGGACCTGGTGTGACAATGCATGTTGGATTCATAAGGATTTTTATATAGTACCTAAAATATGACTGAGTGCTTCCCAATTTTTATACTGGAAGATGTGGTTTTCTAAAGGGCCTAAGAGTAAGATTAATAGGGTAGATCACTCTGGAAGGATGGTTGCAGGAGTCCCATTGTCTTATAAGCTGCTGATAAAAGAAAGAAAATTCTCTTAAATAAATTAGCAGACAAAAATTACCATGTGCTGTTTTTGAGACTTATCAAAAGTCTTGAATGCTTGAGAAAAAAAATTGACTTTTATATCAGATTTAAGGGGAGTTATACAAAGATTTTATTTAAGGAGCTATGGAACTATATGCAGAATTTCTAAGGAAACTGACAGATGCTATTTGGAGGCAGATTATAGACTCTGTAGCAACACAGGTCCTCACAAAAACCTTAAACTTTGACAATGTAAATGTTTCATTAGGAAGAGAGAAGTTGACATCAGATTTCTACATACTTTTAGAAACGTTGGAACTTATTGCTAAACTTCCCCCAGGGTGCCACTTTATCAAATATGCTATTGAGATGCAAGCTCTGAGGAACCATATTGAATACAATTATCTGGTTAGTGTACATGGTGGTTTTAAACCAAGTTGACCACCTAGACTTTGCTCAAACTATGGGAGTAGATTCTACCAGACTAGAGATTTTATTTTTTTCTTCTTCATTTATTTATTTGGTTTATGGGCCACACCCAGGGGCAGTGCTCAGGGGTTACTTCTGGCTCTGCACTCTGAAAATTGCTCCTGGCAGGTTTAGGGGACCATATGGGATCCCAGGAATTGAATCAGGATCTTTCCAGTGTTGAATGCATGCAAGGCAAATGCACTATTGTTGTGCTATCACTTCAGCCAGTATTTTATCTTCTGATAACCCCAGCAACCTGTCTAGGGATCCAAAATCATCACTATGAATTCAGGTCTAATGTGATAACTTGGTACATTGGAACATTTACGTGGAGACTGCTGCATGCAATTATTTTCTGCTCTGGTTCACACTTTCCAATGCTGTTAAATTATACCTTGTTTTATCTGAAACAAAGAGCACTTTGGTTTCTTTGTATCTGCTTGCTTACAACTTGTTTTCATCCAAAACAAAGATGGTCTTATATATAAACCTGATTAGGAAAAGATCAGGATAGCCTGAACTTTTTGTCCTTACTTTGTTCGTTGTCCTTGGTCTCTGTACTCAATAAAAACTACAGCTCTGGAAGGCATCTTACTCTCCATTGAGAGAGAAAATTGCCAGACTACACATATTTTATTTTCAGTCTAGTCTGGATTATTTCGTGCAGTGACTACTTTAGACTCTTTCACATGGGCATAGAGGTACAATGAGTGTGTTGATTTTGCAACTTGCACTTAAACAACTTCCTAAAAAACAAGAAAACCACAATAACGTTAAATGACTTAACTTTTGTTGATAATCATCGTGATGTCCCCCTTCAGCTGGATAGATTGTACAGTGTCTTTCACTGGAACATTTGTGCATATGACCCTGTTCTGAATAGCTTCGTGTTTTTCTGGTTCATTACTTGCATTTATCTCTCTGTTCTGTACATTCCAGACTTCCAATAAATTTTCCCTACATATGCCCCAAGAGGGAAAGGGAGACTTTCCAGTGGTGACAAGTTTTCAATATAAATGGCTTACCAGGGCTGATAATTTATTATTTACTACTTGCACTAAATCATAGAGAATCTCATCTCCTACCAAGGATGGTAAACTGGCTACCGTCTTTGCAGACTCAGACTGAAAACAGCTCAACCAGCGATACCTCATGACCAAACTTTGCATTAGGTGGACAAAACAGTGCTGGCAATCCAAGTCCTGGGCACTGTCAAATGGTTCAAATTCTTGTATGGTTATAGATTTTTCAATAGAAATGAGACCAAAGAAGATGTCGTTGTCCACTAGCTTTTAAGAAGCTTCTGTGTAGCATTG
The DNA here is from genome assembly GCA_004027635.1 of Crocidura indochinensis. Classification (NCBI taxonomy): domain Eukaryota; kingdom Metazoa; phylum Chordata; class Mammalia; order Eulipotyphla; family Soricidae; genus Crocidura; species Crocidura indochinensis. Next base: position 1,304 of record PVKC010006019.1, on the reverse strand, counting down.
GAGATGGGGAGACTGTGGATTATGATGCTGTAAAAGGAGAGAGGAGTCCAAAATCTGCTAATGTATCTGGACTTGGTGAAATGCCACTGAAAAGTAGTAGATATGCTCCCAGTTGATAGAGGTTCTGTTGATTTATCCCCCAGCCCTACTTAAGTGTTTCACCATGGTGGTTGAGGTCCCTTCAGGCAGGAAAGAAGCAGGATTGATCCCCAGCACTGTGGAGAGTTTTTCAATATAAAACTTTTGGAGTAAACAATTCAGTTTATAATATTTCTTGCTAAATTGATCCTTGTATAACTACTTAAGAGCTTTATCTCGAGTAAAATTTTTCTTTAAGACTAGTTTATCTGTGATATAAAAATCCATTTTATTTTTTTTAAATAATATTGATTATATCTATTGAATATATTGTATATCATTTGTCTTATTTCATACTATTTATAATGAGTAAGTGAATTTCTCTGAGGCAGCATTTATATAGATCATGAACTATATTGCAACTACGTTCTATAAAGCTTTTTTAAATCAATGTATCTAGATCATTCACTTATAAATTAATTATTTAAGTTTCTTGCATTTTTACCTCAAAATTTCTATTTTTCCCTTGATTATTTGGTTAAGTATTGTCTTATAGAATTTCACTGTTTTTGTTAAAAGAATTTTTTTCTTTAGTGAAATATGTTCAATTCAGGCAATATTTGAAAGGAAGAGTTCATAAAGAAAGATTAAATTGCATACTCTAACAGTGATCCTCAAACTACGGACCGCGAACCACATATTGTATTTGTTCCCGTTTTGTTTCTTCACATCAAAATAAGATGTATGCAGTGTGCATAGGAATTTGTTCATAATTTTTGTTTTTACTATAGTCTGGCCCTCCAATGGTCTGAGGGACAGAAAACTGGGCCCCTGTTTAAAAAGTTTGAGAAACCCTGCAACATACAACTCTAAAATTAGTCCATAAGCACACACATATAACATATTTTAGTATCTCTTTTTATAGTTGTTTATTGTTGTTCAGATAGAATATATTGCATATGAATATGATTAACATAGCTATCACTTGTATTTGGCCACCTTAAGCAAAGTGTTGAATTCTTATCTATAGTTAGGATTCTTGTTACACTTGTTGCTTCAATTACTTTATATAAAATCATTTAGTATCAAATAACTTTTGATTTAATCACTTACTACTATTCAAAATGCACTATAAACAATCTATTCATGTTATCCTTATATATTTTTGCTTAAATTTTTACTAACTCCTAAGACCTATTATTCATTTACTAAAGAGCATTCCATCA
>PVKC010006018.1:0-31973 GCA_004027635.1 Crocidura indochinensis | reverse complement strand
CAAGCTAAGTATATATTGATATAATGTAATATGTTAATGAGAAAATAGACTTACTACCCTCAATTTCTGGCATAGAGTAATCGATTACCTTTTTATGTTGGCATCTTACACTTATGCAAAAATATGGATGTTCATATATCTCATTGAAATGATAAGAAAAATGTTATAGAGTAAAAGTGGCTCCATCTTTAATATACCATGAAAAGGCTGTTTCTATTCATTACTTTTCTAACAAAATTAGAGAAAAATTAAATGAAAATTTAATTAAAATTAAATTAATTTAAAAATTAATGAAAAAGTAAAGTACATTTGATTCTTATCATATACTATATATAAAACTCATTATATAGCTTTTGAACTCTATTTTATATGCATTTTATATTTATATTACCACTTAATTATTCTACACTCATAGAATATACTATTAAGATTGAGGATGTAGGGTGGTGCTGGAAATTGTATTCTGCATATATGAAGCCTTGGATTGGACCCCTTGTATTCTTCGAAAAATGTTGATTATATAAAAAAATTATATATTAAATTTGGGGAGGAATAAGTCCTTGTTTCTAAACTCACATACTCTAAATGTGTAAATTTTTCAACATATATAGTTATAAAATATTTCCATTTCTGTACAAAATCAATTACATATAAATTTAAATAGAGGGGGGGGAAATAAAAAAAATTTAAATAGAGATATGTTTGAGTTAAAAAGCATATAGCGGGGCCCGGGAGATAGCATGGAGGTAGGGCATTTGCCTTTCATGTAAAAGGTCATTGGCTCAAATCCCGGTGCCCCATATGGTCCCCCGTGCCTGCCAGGAGCAATTTCTGAGCATGGAGCCAAGAGTAACCCCTGAGCACTGCCAGGTGTGACCCAAAAAACACACACACACAAAAAAAAGCATATAGCACAAAAATCCATCCACTTTAAGTGTAACTTAATTCTTTAAGTAGATTTATAATTCTGAGAACATCACCCAATTTCAATTTAAAATATTCTCATCACCCCACAGAGAAACCTTCTTTGTGTCAATTTCTCTTCATTCTCACCACTAATGCAAAGTAGTCACTAATTCTTTATATATCTGTTTTTGCCTATTCTGCAAATTTTATACAATTGAAATTATGTGATATGTTCCTTTTTTATCCATACTATATATTTTTAAGCTTCACCAACATTATAGCATGTATTCTTTATTTTTTTGGAATAGTAGTAATTTATCTAGAAACACTATACTTTAAAAGTTGACTTTTGAGTAGTAATTCCTGTGGCTTTTTTAACAATAATTTTTATTGAGACCTATGTGAATTACAAATCTTTCAGTTGTATTTAAGGTACATAGTGACAGTGATCCTGTGGCTTTTTAAATGTTGTTTCTATATTTCTTTAGCAGATATTTACTTGGGCATATATCTTAATTTTCTTGTATGAATACTAAAAGTTGCTCATTTTATGATAATTTTTCCTTTCATAGTTAAAGAAGCTGCTATACAATTTTCAAAGAATGTTGAGACAACATTTTTAATTTCACCATAAATGCATGAGAATTTGTATCTTCTCACCCTCGCCAACTATGAGATTTTTGTGTTGTTTATTATAATTATTCTAGTAGATATGAAGTGACATCACATTCTGGGTGATTTGCATTTTTTCTAGTGACTAGTGATGTACCAGCCTGTTCTCAGGGTTTATATCTGGCTCTGCACTCAAAAATCATTTCTTGTGGACTTGGATTGAATGTTGGAATCAATTTTAGTCTGTTGCATGAAAGGAAAACAATCTACCCACTGTACCATCTCTTCAACCCCTATCTGGTACTCTCTATATGCTTTTTGTTGTTGCTGTTTTATATATGTTAAGGGACAGCAAGATAACTCAACAGTGCATACTTTTTATGTGGAAAACTCAGATTTAATTGTGTCATAGCATGATCCTCTGGACTACAATACCTTAGCACAGAGCCAATAGTAGCCTTTCATCAAACTGAGTATGGTCTCAAGCATACACCACACACACACTTTTTTCAGAAAACTTTTATCCAAAATCTTCCTAATATTACTCATTTTAATCAATTTAATTTTCATTTTATTATGCAGTTATTGGTATCTCTTAACTATGTGATTATTGGTATACAATCCATTTTCTAGCTGTACTTTGACTCTCTTGATAAAGTCTTCTAAAATGAAAAGTTTTTAGTTTGTTTTGTTTCTGTTTTGTTTTTTTTGTTTTGTTTTTGCTTTTGTTTTGGGGCCACTCCCAGCAGTGCTCAGGGGTTATTCCTGGCTATCTGCTCAGAAATCGCTCCTGGCAGGCACAGGGGACCATATGGGACACCGGGATTAAAGTTTTTAATTTGTTAATGTCCACATAAATACAGATTGAATCAGCATTAAGTCTTGTAATTTTGAAAAAAAACTTTTTATGGGGCCCGGGAGATAGCATGGAGGTAAGACGTTTGCCTTTCATGCAAAAGGTCATTGGTTTGAATCCCCCGTGCCTGCCAGGAGCAATTTCTGAGCATGGAGCCAGGAGTAACCCCTAAGCGCTGCCGGGTGTGACCCAAAAACCAAAAAAAAAAAAAAAATTTTTTTTATGTAGCTTTTATTTAATGCACACTTTTTAAATGGCACATGATATTATTTTAGCAAAACAATCTTTCTTTGTATAATTATCACAAGAAAATTAAAAAAAAAACCTTTGACTGTTATCTACCAATTCACCAGTTAAAAATAGTAAGAGATTAAAACATTAAAAGATAAATCAAGTAAACTTTTAGGTTCAAAGTATAATTGATATAGGAAGTTCAAAACTGTAAGCTTTGGAAGTCTACAGTTGTGAAAAAGGAAATGCAGTATAAATGAAGGAAACTGGCATTTAGCTTTCCTGATAAACAATTTGTAGATCCCTGGTTAAATAGTGCAAAGTCAATTATCAGGGAATTCTAAATTAAACAAAGAAAACTCAGGAAAGATTAACTATAGTTGGAGATTATTGGGTCAAGAGCAATATGCTGCTTGGAAAGGTTGAGTTGGAAACCAGATATTAACTGCAGAGCAAGGAGTAGGTGATAACCTAAAGAAGCTGGGCAGAGATGGAGAGCCAGGTACATGAATCAAATCCTACTGAGGACGAATTTTCTTCCATACTTTTACAATGCAGCACACGAATTTATATAGTAACGCTCTGGAAAACACACAGAAGTGTTAGAATAATCCATACTGCTTTGGGATGTCTTTCTAATTCATAGTAATGTTGGACAAAATTCAGTGTGCATTCATTCAACAAATATGTGCGATGCTTCAGGCTAAATATTAAAACACTAGCATAAACAGATTTAAAAAACCCTCCAACTTCATAAATCTTACTGTCTAAAGATAAATAAATTCAATGGAGAGGTTAAAATAAAAAGTGTGCCATTCATAGCTTGCAAAACAACTTAAGAAGAGAGTCACTTCAGACTCAGGTGAGGAAGTTGTCTGGGATAGTATTATATTGTGTAATTAATAGACTAAAAAGATCAAATTAAAGGGGGTCAGAGTCTATAATATTTTCTATTATATTTATGAGTTTGCGGTGGTTGTGATATGCAGAAACTGTATAATAAGACTGTGTCTGTAAATATCCTTGTTAGCATATTACTTTATAATACTTTTAACTTTGATTTTTGAATTCAAATATATTTCAGTCAGAAAAATAAAAAACTTATGGAAGTTAACTTCATTCTAAATGCAAGCTACCATTATCATACTATTTAATGTACTCTTTATTTTGTATCTAAAGTCTCACAAGATTTTCTTGTTTGGGTTTAGGTTTTTGGACCATACCCATTTGTGCGAAGAGCTTACTACTTACTAGGTTTGTACTCAGGGTTTACTCCTTATGGCCTTGGATACTTTATGGGATGACTTAGATCAAGATAGTGTCACTTGCGTGAAAGGAAAGCATTTACTTCTTGTATTATCTCTCCAACTCCAAAAGTTACACAGTTCTTCATGTTACAAAGAAATCTTAAAAATTCTCATGTTTTATTTCCAAAAGTGCTATTTCATTTACATTTACTAATATTCTTTTGTTTAAATTCTGTTTTATTTTGGTTATTGAAACTAAATTGTTCTCAAATTAAAAAAATAATTATTTAAGAACATGCATTATGTTTATACTAGTCATACTCAACCTTGTTAAATATAAAATTACCTAAATATTTCTAAAAGTACCTTTAGATGAGACCTATTTCAGACTAATTAAGTTAGCTCTTATTGGAGTCTTTTTGTTTAGATGCTTTAATCTTCTTTTTCCTAATTTAAGGAAAATTTTAGAAACACGGATTTATATTATTATTCCACATTGGTTTCTGCTATGTAAAATGTAGGTAGCATGAAATTTTGTGTTTAAGTAAATACTCTTGCAACTTAGATTTTCTGTGGGCAGGAAGAGTAGGTAGGAAAGGGTACATATAAACAGGCAAAAATTAAAGTAAATTATATAAAAGATATTTCTGCCTCTTATAGGTTTATAATTTCTAAATTCACCCTGGGATTTTCTACCAAATACTTCAGTGTATTTGAATTTCCATAATTTTTAACAGCAAATCATTCCTAAACATGGTTAGCACACACTAGTTATTGTTTAAATTATATTGTACTCATTAAAAAAGTATCATAATTTTGAATATTTAGATTCAATTTTCTAAAATGTCCTTAGTTGCATAATGTGACAAATTGTCCAAATAACTATTATGAATAAGTATCATAGGGTGTCATGCATACAACATTAGGTACCATTAATGAAACTGGAGGGACTGGAGCAATAGTTCAATAGGTAGTGAGTGTGGTTTGCAAGTAACAAGATTCAGTCTTTTATATGATCCCCAGAAATCGGTCAGGAGCACAGAGTCAAGAGTATAAAACCAGGAATAAATCCTGAACACCACTGAGTATGGTGGTAAAAAAAAAAAAGAAAAAGAAAAAAAGAAACAAAGGTGTACAATGATAGTCTTGAGGTGAAAATAATAGATATAAGGAAAGTTGAATTTCTGTGTATGTGTGTGTGTGTGTGTTCTTACTTTAGGGACCACATACACATGTGCTCATAGCTTACTCTTAGTACTGTTCCCAGGTATCATTACTAGTCATGCTTTGAGAACAGCATGACATGGATGGCAAGCACCTTCATTCCTGTATTATTTCTGTAGCACCAAGTAAGAATTTTCTATAAATATCAATGTTTAATTTGTGCCTTTATAGTATGTCTGTGACTGAGTCTGATAGGCTAATGTATTTGGAATTTATTATATGGAAGACACTACTTCACATAAAATACTATAACCTTGTTATTCCCAATTTTAGGTGTAAATGAGGAAATTCTAGTATTATATTGCTATATTTCAAAAACATTGTTTTACAGTGACTTATTTGACTCACATATATATGGTATTAATTTTATTAACAATCTTTTCTAACAAGTACCAATTTATATAAACACATCTAGTATCTATAATGCCAGTAGTGGGGATAATCGAAACATCTTAATGAAATTAATGGCAAATATCTAATGCCTTATAATAGTTTAATCATACAGTTTCTTCTTGAAACTATATGTTATTGTATATATTATAACTGTATAATATATAGTTATATATTAATATATAATATATACAATAACATATATTACAATAGCAATAGTTATGTTATTGTAATATAACTCTACCTTCACAGAAAAATATTTGCAATTCAGCCACTCAAAAGAAAGGATAATTAAAAAAATCATACAGGATATAGAAGCAGTTGCACAGCAGGGGTAGAGTGTGTCAAGACCCTAGAAGCCCAGAGTCAAAAGCAAATTATTTGTTGGTCCCATATTTTTATCTGCACCTTCTTTGCCTTCATCAGTTCTATAAGAAACCTACAGATTAGGGCATGGTTATGAAAGATAAGGTTGAATTTATAGAAAATCTATTGAATTTCCACAGATCATTTGCAGTGACACTTGCCCCAGATTTCTTAATGACAGACATTGAGTCTCTAAGAATTTTGGCAAATTATTTCATTTTATTTTATTATTTTATTTATTTATTTTGCTTTTGGGGCCACACCCGGTAACACTCAAGGGTTACTCCTGGCTATGCACTCAGAAATTGCTCCTGGCTTGGGGTACCATATGGGACACTAGGGGTCAAACCCAGGTCCATCCTGGATCAGCCACATGCAAGGCAAAAGCCCTATAGCTGCCTATCGCTCGGTCCCCTACTTTACTTTATTTTATATATTTGTCTGTTTGTTTAAGGATTACAACAAAGGGTTCTATCATTTATTTTTTTGGTTTGGGGGCCACAGCAGGCCATGCCCAGGAGTTACACCTGGCTTCATGTTCCAGACAAATTTTATATATTTCTATTTTTATTTTTGAGCCATATCTGTTTGCATGGCTAATTTTGAGTCTACTAAGTGAGCACTTCTTGAGGCTAGGGGAACTATATGTGATGCAGGTGAACAAATCCTGGTTCATCACTTGCAAGATGTGAACACTACCCATTGTATTAGTACTCTGGCCTTTGGCTTCTTATCCTACGCTGTATTTTGTATTATCATTTCTAGTTACCATCATCTAACATAACTTCTTTATTTTTATAATTGCTTATTGACTGTCTAGCCATCTGAAGGTAAGCTTCCTAAAGACAGGGGTTATCATTTCTCAACTGTTGTAAACCTGGTATTTAAATAAGTGCTTACTATATATTATGCGTTCAATTAGTATTTGTAAATTATTAAGACCCTTCATTTATTCGGGGTGCTGCATTTTCTTTGTTTTTAAGTATCAAAATACAAGTTGAAATATAAATAATGAGCTTTGAAACTAATTTAACATTTTTTCTTTCATGCTACCTCATACCCATTTTTACTCAATCATTATATCATTTTAACTATAGCATAGCTTTTATATAATACAAATAACACAAACATGTGTAGGCTGAAATTTTTAATAAACATTACAAAGTAAAGCTTTATTTTTTAAAGGAAGATTTGTGATCAAAACTACAAAAAGAAGTTTCTCCTATAGGAGCATGATGAAATAGATATGAAATAGGTATGAAATAGGTATGAAATAGATATGAAATAGGTATGAAATAGATAGAAATGTCATTATACTATGATCTATTTATGTTAAATATTACTATTTATAATTTATCTTGACAGTGAAAATTGATGAAGTTTTTTTAAATTGATGAACTTGATTTAAGCATTTCAAAAAATACATTAAATGGTTATAAATATAGAAATGATTATATATACAAAATACAATTTTAAGTATATAGGATTCATAAATTCTGTAAGCATTATTTCAAGGTAATAAAACATTTTATATATACTGATAATAGAAAACATCTTGGAAAACTGTAAAATTAAACTCAACTTTTATATTAGAGTCTGTATTTCTCTTTACAGTTGACAATTATAGTAGTAGTTTTCTGTAGATCACACTTGCATATTCTTTCTTTAGTAACATAATTAAAATATTACTTTGCACTTAAACCTAAGACTTAAACTCAAATTTCTCAGTCACGCAAGACTATATATTTCTCTTTCAAATTTTCTGTCTTGTTTTTCAATTTTTATTACTACATTGCTTTCCTTTCTAGGCAATCTAAGGTTGACCCTAATTTGCCCTTTGGTTATGATTATCACAGTTTTTTTTTTTATTCCATGTTAATGTTCTTCTTCCCATGTGTCCAAGCTCTAACCTTGCAAGGTAAACTCTCTTTTATAATGCCCCTAATCAGGACAAACTGCAGTTAGTCATTTCACTAATGTTAATTGCTTATCATGTCCTAAGACCTCCTATGATTGTGTTTTACTCCATTTGGCACATAATGTGTTGACAGCTAAAATTTTATTTATATAACTATTATTCTTTAGCTAAATAAATACTGAAAGATAGAAACTTCCCCAGTACAGTACTCTTTAGAGACTTGGTGGGGATGATTTAAGGTAAATATACAACAAAATCATTAATAGTGATACTATTGTAAATATGTTTAGATTAAAGCAAGTAAAGAATTCCACAATTTTTGTGATTAATTGACATCATAAGGAATTAGTTATGAAATAATAAATTTAAAACATATAGAATAATAATTTTAGATAGGATAATTTATTTCTACAGGACAATACATTAATTAAATTAATTAATTAATATAGTGATATTAAATGTATTTATATTGAGTTTATTTTTTAGGGTAAATAAATTTATTTATAAATGATAAAATAATAAATTAAAAGTTTATTTTTTCCTCTTAAGTGTTTCTTGGGCTTGGTAAAAGGAATCCTTTTTGTCTAAATTTCTTTTCATGTGAAATGAAACTGGCTTTATCAATTGTATGATACATAAAAGTGATCTAATGGGAGATCATTTCATCTATTTTATTCTATGCTTATTATTTGGAGTGAGGAGAGCCACCTGGTGTTGCTTAAAGACTGCCCCTGACTCTATTTCAGAGGTTTGTCATTAGAGATACTCAGGAGACAATGAGGTACTAAGGAACAAGCATAGGACCCCAGCATGCATAGCATGTGCTCTAATCATTATTTTCCTCTGACCTTTGAAAGAAAATTTTATGATTTAAATAATAGTAATAAAAATGTAAAACATATCATTTAATGTATATATTATAAATTATTATACAATAAAGTTATAAATATATTTATATATTATAAATATGTGATTACATATTTGTTTTTTAAATAATCTATCATGTTGTGTCACAAAATATCATTGAATTCTAATTGTCACAAGGTTGTAATCCGAACATATGATAAGAGTTTTATCTGGTATCATAGCCAAATGGTAAGAAATGTTATAATTGTCAAATATAAAATTAAAAAAACTAGTTCCATATCAAATTGGTTTCAAACCACCACAGAGAGTTAAGAAATTCCCAAGTAATTGAAGAAATAGAAGGGGGATAAATTTACACTTATTATTATTTTACTAGCATGATTTTATAGTGTTTCCAAAAATAGAATGTTCTCAAATTATAATTCATCACAGACAGGTATATTCTGTCCTTTCATATCCATCATTATGTAGGCCTTTCCAGATGTTATTTGATTTAGTTTCACAGGACACATTTTCAATAGAAATTCATTCACATATTTTTAGTCAAAGTTAATTTTCAGCTAATTTTATTGTAACACTTATAAGAAAAGATATATTTACAAAGGACAGTTATTGCCAACTTCAAAAATACATTTGTATTGGCTTAAAGAGTAAGTTGTATACAATAAAACATTTCAGGATATTAGAAAAATTACAATAAACCTACTATTTTCTGGTGGTGAACTGAACCAAGAGCCTCATGTACAGAAAGCATTCGCATTATCACTGAACTGTAAAACCAGAGCTCTGAGAATGGTGATAATAGATTAATTGATATATCAGGGGCTAGAACAATAGGACAGAGTGTAGACACTTGTCTTTCATGTAGCCAACTGGGCTGGCTCTAAATCCCACATGATTCCTTGAATGAGAAAGAAGTGATTCCTTAGCTCAGAGTTAGGAACAATCCATGAGCACCACCAGGTGTGGCCCCAGGTCAAGAAAATAATTGATCTGACGAATAACAAAGTGTATTATTGCCATTGTTATAAAATATATAATTATTTCTTCATACTTTCAAATATTTTCCAATTCTATCTACAAGGGAAACCATATTATTTAAATAATTTTAAAATATTATAGCTGAGATTACCAGTACTACTCACTATTTATGCTCAAATGATTGTTTTCATAATCATTTTGTTTTCATAAAAATATCAATAATCAAAATCAATAATTAGCTAACTACAAAACAGGTAGAATTCTGCTTAACAAGACTCCTTTTATATAGTTTGAACCTGCTAGTACTTTAGTTTTAGCATGTAACGTTTCTTTAAAGAAAACATTTTAAAATTATATCAAAAATTTAATTTTGCTAAAAGTAGAGCAAAATAGCCATCTTGTTTCTTTATTAATTTTCATATCAAATTTTAAATGCATTGCAGTATTCATTTGTGTGTGGGGGAAGGGTTACTATAGGATAAGTTCAAGACTCTTATCTCAAGTCAGAAATAACAGTGTCATTAACCTTTACAGGGTTTAGGTGTAGGTGCATAGGAGAAATATGGTGGAGAAAAAGACCCAGTCAAAGGAAATCATGAAGATAAAGAAAAGCAGACAGGACAACCAGCATCCCCAGAACCCAGAATGTCAGATTCAGTGAGAACCACGTTTAAACATTAATTAGTAAGATTGATCTTGGGGCTGGTCCTGGCAGAAAGAAACAATGCTGATGTACAGTGGCTGTCTTCAGTTTTCAGTATTTAGACTTAGATATTTCTAGTTTTAGTCTCACTGATATGGATCGTAACAGAAAGAAAGCCATAGTCTGACCAATACCAATACATATTTATTTAATTTGAGATATAAGTTACTTAATACAAAAAGAATCAGGAAAATAGGAAGGTAATAATGAGAGATCTTATAGTGTCTTCATTGATACCTTGTTTAAAGTAACCTAGATTTAAAGTTCACTAGCAGTTATCATGGTTTTTGTATTCTATCCTAATAAATTTTTAATTTTAAATAAGTGATATGATTAATGGAAAAATGAATTTCCTTTTTATTTGTTGCTTTTATAATATGTAGTACTCAGACATATTAATATCTTATAAAGATAAAATGTTTTTTATTCTATAAGTATCATTAATTAGAAACATGACAAACAACACTTTTGCATTTAAGTTGTTCTATTTAGTATTTCAGTAATAGAAATTTTATGTGAAAATATGACCAGAAACAACAGGAGGCACACAATAGTGAAAATAAGAAATTCACATCCTTTGAGTAAATCAACAAAATTAATTGAGGTCCAACTGATATACATGGCAGGTAAACAAATTATGGAATTGGTAAACAAATTTCTTGAATGTTCCTATTTAGATCATTTGCCTAAAAACAACCTGGTTTGCCAGTTTCTTTGTTTCTTTGTTTTTGGGGGGAGGGATAGGGGAGAAACACCCGGTGATGCTCAGGGGTTACCCCTGACTATGTGCTCAGAAATTGTTCCTGGCTTGGGGGACCATAAGGCACTCTGGGCGATCAAACTGCAGTCTGTTCTAGGTCACCCTCATGCAAGGCAAACACCCTATTGCTGCACCACAGCTTCAGCCCCTCTTTGTTTTTATAATTGTGTTTTGTTTTGTCTTATTTTGTGGACCAAAATAAAAGATGCTTCTGTCTCTGTGCTCAGGGATTACACTTGGCAGGGTTTAATAGAGGACTATTTAGGATGTCAGGGATTAAACTCATTTTAACTGTATGCAAGGCAGCAAGCACCCTTCCTATATTGTGCAATCTCTCCAGCCTCAGCCCTTAACATATAAAATTCTTTCTAATTCTATAAGAAATGTATTTGCAGTATGTAATACACACAGAAAAGAGACAATATTTAAGTGAAAAACATTTATATCTATTTGTGTGTCTTAATTTTTCAATAGAAATAACTTGAATATAGATGCATTGCATGACATATTCTATGTAATCTTAAAAATAATCAGCTGGATTAGCTATTCCAGTTTTTTGCTCAAATACAATTTATAAGTACAGATACCTTTTTAGTAAAATACATGCATATAAAGAAAATATAACATATTCAAATGAATCTTGCTTATAGACAATGACATTACTATTTTTACAAAAGCATGCATTTACATTAACTTAAAATTCATCTAGTCTGTTTCATATTTGATTTTTACAAATCTATTCTAAATTTATTTCCAGTATCATTTTTCCACTTTGAATAAAAGAAATGTATTGGTTTTTGGGCCACACCCGGTGACGCTCAGAGGTTACTCCTGGCTATTTGCTCAGAAGTTGATCCTGGCAGGCACGGGGGACCATATGGGGAACCGGGGGATAGCGCAGGCACCTTACCTCCAGCGCCACCACCCGGCCCCAAAAGAAATTTATTAATTTCAGAGTTTCGAGTAAACCCTGAGGAAGAAATCAGTGAAACTTCACAGAATTTAACACAGATTTCAAGTTACTTACAGTGTTGAGAAAACAGGTTATCTTCCTATAAATTTATGAAGAACAAGTTCATATTTGAAATAACTTCAGAACATAGAAAATGTTTGTGTATTTTGGTGGGTTCTTGATAATCCCAACTTTTTGACTATCTAATACTGCATTTACATCTTGGGGAATCTCAGACAAATTATTCGATAGCTGTGATCAAACTTAAATGCTTAAAATAAAAATTTTTCTATTCATAAAATATTTTAAGGAATAGGCCAGGATTCACTTCTCAATATCTTACATAATGGTTTTTTGTTCTATGGGGTTTTGGGGGGTGGGTTCAAGAGGCTTAATTGTAACTCTGCATTCTGGTTATAATAACGAAGTCTAGGAAAACTGCCTACCCACAATCCATATTTCCAGACCTATACAACTGGTTGTAATAAAATTTCATTAAAACATTATAGAGAAAGAAAATAGTCTAACAGGAATTCTAAATTATTCATTATATGTTTGAGGGTTTTAATAAATCTAACAGAATTTTTTAGGTAGAATTGAGAAATTGAATAATGTTCTAAAACACTTTTAATGTTCAATATTATCTTCTTCCAATTTTGGACACCCATATGAAGTAAAAGAATAGTGACTATATTAAAGAAGAATAGTGTTTTGAGGGGTAAGAATTGGAATATCTCCTTAGCTAATATGCTAGTAATCTCTTGAGCTGCCCTTTATATATTAGTGTTGTCTTAGTGTTGGAAAAGCATGATTCTTGTAACAGTAACAGTATTCACTTTTGAGTGAATCCAATTGGGATGAGTTTTTCATTTTAGATATTCATTTTAAAATATAACAAACCAGTTATTAGTGTATATGTTGTAACTTTAGATAGGGAGACAATAGGTATCTGAAGCTATTGAATCTATTTTCTTTTGTAAAAATAGAAATAAGCCATAAAAATAATGTGATTCTTAAATTGAAAGCATAATATAGGAATGACAACATTTAATTCAACTGAGATTCAAAGTAAGCTAGTGACAATATTAAAGACATAGGACAGTATGAATCCCCACAAAAGAAGACATAGAATTTCCTCATAGAATACATTACTGAAGAATAACAATCTTCCCAGGAGAGAATATATAACCATTTGGCTTGGGTAGTTTTCAGAATCATTCTGCCTGAAAGCAAAGGATAAAATTAAATTGTGTTTTCTACAGTACAATTCAATAAAAATTGTTCAGAAATAGAGTTCCATATTAACAGTGAAGTGAATATAAGTTTATTTATACTAAACAAAAGTATTACTTCTAACATTATAGTGAATATTATATATTTTAAAGTGCAGTTTTTCTATTAGCGATGCTCAAATGAGTTGCGATATAATAACATTATTATTTATACGAATTAATTCTCAGAAAACTAGGTATGTTAAAAGTGGTAAAATGTTATAATTTTACTCAGTTTGATTTCATAGATTGATGATTAATATTTATTTGCCAGAAAATTCTATGTTACTATGTAAAGACAATTAAAAAATTTTAAATTCTTTTTCTGGAGAGCCACATCAAGCAGCTAATTTTGATGTACAAAATTACTGCACCACCACCAATATATCCAGGACCTTACATCAATGTCCCTATGTTTGAGAATAAATTCGTAATAGATTTAATAAGTTTTAAAATGAATGTTTCAGTGTAATTTTATTGTGAATTTAGAGTCAATTGCTTTGGTTTTATTACAGTCTAATTTTTAATAAACAACCACAATATCTTTAGTATAAAAATTTTAAATTGTTTCACAAAATTAGGAGAAACAGTACACTTCACAAAAGATTTGGGAGATTTGTTGCATTTTATTTTATTTTTGGTTTTGCTGTTTGGTTTTTGCGCCACACCCAGTGATGCTCAGGATTTATTCCTGGTTACGCTCTCGGAAATCTCCCTGGGTTTGGGGGACAATATCGTATGCCAGGGAATCAAACCACAGTCCATCTTAGGTTAGCGTGTGCAAGCCTTACCACTTGCACCACCACTCTGGCCCCGATATGTTGCTTTTTAGTATATGTGCTGCAGAAGCGAGCACAATATGTTCCTTTTTACTGCAATGTTCTAAATTGGTAAATAAATTCTAAGTTTACTTCTGCACATAAGGGATAATATGTCTTAGGAGGTTAGAATTCTGTTTCTAATTGTGACTTCCATAACTGGCATGTAACATAGACTTGGAGAATTACATGAGAGACAGGGCATAGAGGGTGGTCAGATTCCTTAAGAACAATTTGCTTAATATACTAGGTTACTAAAAAGTGTAAAATTTTTGATTTAGAAATTTTTCTTATTTTACATAAAATCTATAAGTAAAAGATGAAGACTGATTTCTATACCAATCATTTATATATTAGATATTAGTACTCTAAACTATGTGACTCGAAGAGCCAGAGTGATAGTGCATCAGGTACGGTGATTGCTTTGCTTGCCTTGCATGCAGTAGACCAAGTTCCAATCCCTGGTATTCTCTAGGATACACCAGCCCAGTAAGGAGAGATCCCTAGGCATAGATCCAGGATTAAGTCCTGTACACTTCCAGATATGGCCACAAAACAAACAAAACAAAATGAATGCCCCAAGTAAAGTGTTTAGAAATTTAAAAAATATTTGAAAAGATACAAGAGGTGTATCTGAAGAACTTTTTTTAATTAATAGTGACAAGGAACAGATATACTTTCAAACTAAACAAATAGACTTAGACTTGACTATCTATATGAAAATAATATGCACAATTTAATTTCATGTTCTACTATAGTTATAAGGGTATGACATAGTGGAATTGTGGACACTGAGTTCATTTACTGCAAAAGAACAATTTTACAAGTAACCTTAGGGAAAAAGTCATTCATTGAAATAGACACTGTTGCATGTGCACAAGGCCATGTGTGTGCGTGCACACATACATACAAATAAATACACAAAACTTGTTCTAATTTATGAGTAGGTGATGTTCCAAAATTCTTCTGTAATCCAGACATTGCTAAAATTTGGAAGTTATTATTTTCGTAGAAGCAGTGCCATAAATATTAGTTACTATGGTTATTTTCCCAAAACTATTAAACCTGTAATATAACTAATTTCAAAACTATTTGTATTAGTCTGGACCCTGGCAGTCATAATAATAATGAGAAAAACATGATTCCTCCAATAATATGAGGTTGAGAACTAGCACTCTTAAATTTTTTTTAATGTGGGTTTTATCACCAATGCCATTTTGTTGATTGCAAACTGTCAGTAACTGGAATGTGTACTATTGTATGGGAGCTAACATGCTTCTCATAATAATTCTGCCAAGTAGAAATTATTATCTTTAATTTATACCTGAATGAAAGGAATTAGAAATACACCTACACAGAGAGACATAAATTAAATACATATGTAGTTTTGCAGTTAGGTATCATGCTATTGATATTATTTTTAAATCAAAAGAGTACTATACCATTGAACAGGCTCCACCTCACTCCTATGCTATAATTTTTTTAGTATGAAAAACTTGGAACAAAAATAAGAGTCACTGTCACTAGAGTTGGAAGTTGAAAAACTAACTTATCCCACTGTGTAATTCCTTTCTTCCTTGGAACTTTACTTGTTCATAGTTCTTGGCCCCTGGTGTTTAGTACAGACTGTAGATGGGCTTCAAATGAAACAGTTGACTCAGGGATATCCCAAAAGATCCCTTCCAGGGCATGACACCTGGAATGGTTTACTTTGAACTGGGGGTTAAGAGAAATTCTGAATGATAAGACCCTATCTTTCCTTTTCTATCAGAAAAGTTTCACTACTAAGGAAAGTTTAGACTTAACAGGTTTTGATTTCCACAACATCAGAAAGCCACAAAGCCCTCCTGGTGGAGCTCCAAGGAAACTCTAAACTAGTTGGCTTTTTGCTGTCAACTAGCTGGCAACATCTAAACAGTCGTCTTGATGGGTCCTGTGCAGCTGTGTTTTATGTTTCCATATGGCCTTGTCAGAGAGTCCCTCCCTTAATAAGACCTGGCTGCCACAATTAGTATGCACTCAAAGTAAGTTAGTTGTGGAATACTATAAACCTTAAAGACCTCTTGGGACTATTTACACTTTTGGAATATTTCCAGGATACCAGATTATACTGCAAATTAAGAAAGTCTCACAATCCAAAAGCTTTGACTGGAACCTGCAACATAATTCTATCTTATGCCCCATTTTCTAGTGCTTTTCTTGGCTGTGTTTTAGCTGTTTTACCACCTTGAAAGATAAATTCTGTTATCTGAAAATCATGTTATAAAATGTATTTTTCTCCTTTCCAATCTTAATGTGTCTACTTCTTTCTTGCCTCAGATACAAATATGAAAGACATCAATTTAGTTCTTTTTTGGCACTAAAATCTATCAGAAATTTATTTGCATTCACCTGGCCAAGTTGTAAATCCCACCTAACACCTATATCATGGTGTTTCTTTACATAAAATAACAATATTGGTTTCACTTAATAAAATACAAGATGAGATGAAGTCAGTCTGTGTACCCAACTACTGGGAACATATATTAGGAGCTGGTGGAGGAAATAGTGCAAAAATAATACATTCTTTAGCCCCCAAATGCCAAAAAATACACTTGGTATTGCACAATATTGGTTATGGTTCATATACTGAAACACTAAATAATGTGATGTAAACGTTTGTAATCTCATTTTATGTCTTTGACTTTGATACATTCTCCACGACTCTGACTCCATTTTTCTGTTCTCTTTCTCTCTTCCTCTTCTTTTCTTCCTCCTTCCCTCACCCCCTCTCTCATCCTACCGCCCTCCTTCCTTTCTCACTCTCTCTCTCTCTTGCTCCTATGTTTCTTTTTGAAACTCTCCTTCACTATAGTCTCATATTTCCAGTCATATTTCTTAGTTGAATACTGACACCTAATAACATGGTACCTATACATTAGTCTTTATTAAAGACTTATATGACTTTGGGAATATAAACAAAGAAACCTACTATGTCTAGAGAAAGAATAAAAATTCAATCAACAGAAAATTGTATGTGCAACATAGTAAACATTTCTTAAAAGTTTCACATACTTGTATTAAATTTTGCACATCAGTAAATGTTTCTGTTTTACAAATTGATAAACAGTTGAGAAATAAAATAATATATCTAAATATCTATATCACACATAGTGTTATATCTACTATATAATAGCTGTATCACATAATATTGAACATTATTCTGTGCATGCCTATTCAACACAAAATTATTAACTTTTGTAAAACACCATCTAACCTGGTCCTTCATTTTTTTTACTTTCATTAAATATGGGATTTTTTTGGTAGGTATTAATACCATTTTCAGCTTTCAGATGTTCTGGATATAAGGTTACATGTGTAAAAATTAAAATTAAGGGGATGAAGTGATAGCATAACTGTAGAGTGTTTGCCTTGAAGTGGCTCACCCAGCATACACCTGGGCTCAATCCCATATGGTCCCCTGAGCCTGCCAGGAGGCATTTCTGAATACAGAACCAGGAGTAACCCCTGAGTGTCAGCAGTTGTGGCCCCAAAATCAAAACCATAAAAATAAAATTATTTGGGGCCCAGGAGATAGCATGGAGGTAAGGTGTTTGCCTTTTCTGCAAAAGGTCATCAGTTCGAATCCCGGTGCCCCATATGGTCCCCCGTGCCTGCCAGGAGCAATTTCTGAGCATGGAGCCAGGAGTAACCCCTGAGCACTGCCAGGTGTGACCCAAAAATCAAAAAAAAAAAGATATTGAGAGATAAGAGATTAAAAAAGATATTGAGAGATAGAGATTAATATTCAAAGTTACTTTTAGGGAGTATTAAAGTGCAAAAGAAAGACTTTGAGGCAGGTTGAGTCTTGCTAGAGATTTTTAGACTCACTTAAATATAGAAATAATTTGTCTTCATACAGTTAGAATTTATTGATAATGTTATTATGTGGCAAACACTCTACCAAAAGGTATATATATATATATATATATATATATATATATATATATATATATATATATGATCTAGTGGCAACCTAAGATAACTTTCTATGAGAGAGATCTATTATTCCCAAACAACAGGCAAGAAAACCAAATGGTGTTGAAGTTAGAACTCAAATTCAGCTATGTTTAGTACTAAAGGTCATAGCTAATTTTGAGGATTTTATGATTTTCATGAAATTTCAGCTTAATTATCTGTATATATTTCATGTAATATCTATCATGTCATTTGTACATTTTGGTCACTTATTTTAAAATAAAGTCTATGGCCAAGATCAGAAGTCTACTTGATTTGTTTAATAGCACATACCCCCGTGTCACATATTCCTACGTGACACGTAGGAAGTATCTTGTGATGCATGCCTCCACTCTGTGTAATTGAATAGCTCATAGTCACATGACAATGAGTTACCAACTCTGTTCCCTTTTCACCTAGATACTAATTTCTTGTCACTGTGGATAGAGTTAAGAATATCAAGGAAAATACCAACCACATTAATGTAGGGATTTTTAAATTTTGACCGTAGTGCCTGTGGCAACTGACATAACCTCTTGAATTTATTTCCAACAGTTCATCTGTAATTGGTAGAGGGCTTGTTGATATATTCAGAAAAATAAGCTCTAGGTTCTGATACTAAATTAATTTTGGTATTAAGGGGAATGTAGTTAAATGTTACTCTAAATTAGGAGTCTTAACTCCACTTTAACTCTGACATTTATCATATAGTCATACTAATCTAATTGCATGTAAAAGCAAAATTCATATAAATTTATCTTTTGTATTTATCTTCAGAAATAAATTACTTCTACATTAAGTCAGATAAGACGTAAAATGCTAAAAGTCAAGACAAAATAAAAACAAAATTAATTCTGTAACTCTACAGGGAGAAGAGAATATTTTAAAAGTCATAATTTTTGATCAAATAAGTGTTATTACATTTTTATAAAGCCAAGTCCATGTTTTGTAAAATAACACTGCTAAGGTATTCTATTTTCCCTAACCAAATACTCTGCAATGAAATCCAACTGCAATATTCATTTAGAAATTTGATAATGTTCTCTTGCATGAGTTTTAGGAATATTTGAATCCCCATTGCATATAAATTATATCATGGAAAAGCTGTATAAATATTCTACTATGGCACATGCTGTTCTAAAGATCTGTCAGGATTTCCTTTATACACTCTATTTTGAGTGGTATATAAATCAGATGTAGAAACTCATGTTGGACTGAAATGCAGCACAAAAGGCCTCCTCCAGAGGAAAATGTCTTTTTTCAAAATATGGTATGAATTATGTTGGTCATTTTAAGTTATAGAAGTGAAGAAAATGTATTTGTGGTTTTGAAGGAGGGAGATTTTTTCCATTTTTATAATTCATTAGGAAACTTAACAGCCTTT
Organism: Crocidura indochinensis; assembly: GCA_004027635.1. Classification (NCBI taxonomy): domain Eukaryota; kingdom Metazoa; phylum Chordata; class Mammalia; order Eulipotyphla; family Soricidae; genus Crocidura; species Crocidura indochinensis. Next base: position 12,491 of record PVKC010006018.1, on the reverse strand, counting down.
AGGCTGGTTTGTGGTTTAGCTCTTCTCAGGTTTTTTCCCAAAGCAGTATTAAAACTTGAAAGGTGTCCACTGTGAAGTCAGTGATTACCACTCTAACACAAATATATATATGCAAATATATTATACATATCTAAAGGAGAAATTCCAAAAATACTGTGACCAGTATAGAGCATTGCCCTGTCAGTTTTTCATTTATTGAAATCAGGTCATGTTAAGTCTACCAAAAAACTTTCCAATCTATAGCATAATTTGGTATATATTACTTATACTATTTTTGTACATTTCTTGCATATTTTTAGCTCCCACTTTACCTTTAAGGTAAATTAACAGTTATATATTGCTTCTTCTATAAATTTATTTTATTCCTTTTCTGAAGTTTATTTTTGCAGCATCTTATTATATACTGAAGATTATTTCATTTGTAAAATATTTCATGTGCTGCATGTTTAGGTATATGTTTGTTTAATAATGTTGAACCTATTTACTCTAAGGTAATATGTTGCTAAGTAATTTTATAAACAAAATATTTGACATATATATTTATTAAAGGCAGCAATTAATTCTGTAAAAGTTACTTTTGATTAAGAAAGTTGGCATAATTCACAAGCTAAACATATAAAGTCTAATTATAAATAGCTAATAGCTAAGCCTTTCAAGTGACTTTCTAAGATAGTGCTAATAAGAATATTTTAATTAATACATTGCTTCTATTATGCTAATTCATTGTACATTAGATTAATACATTTATGAGAAATATTTATTGGCATTTAAAAAATTGTAGTGGGCTAGAGATATAGTACTTTGGGCAGAGCTCTTCCTTTGTACACAGTAAACCTGGTTCTATTCCCAGCATCCCATGTAGTCCTCCAATCACTGCCAGAAGTAATTGCTGAGTGCAGAGCTAGGTATAACACCTGAATATTGCCAATATAGTTCAATGAATAAACAAAATTAAAATAAATAATAATATAAAAACTCAGGTTTAAAAACAAAATCCAATGTTATGTCTTGAGTTTTTCAAAATTTCAGTAAGAATTTGAGTGTTTTGATTATAATGCATAAGTTTTATTTTCATCAAATTATACTTTTACAGTACAATTTCAGGATTCAGCAATAATATGGACCACTTAGAAATTCTAACATGTCTTGCAGATCAATAATGAACTGCTCTACAGGCCAGGAGTTTATTTGCTTCCTGGAGAGTTTACATACTCACCTAGTGTTGTGGAAACTAGCTAACTTTATAGAGAAGAAAACTGAATGACACTATTTTTTTATATTAATAAGAGAACAAGGTTACTAATGAGAGCCCAGGTCCCAAATCTCTAAAGCTGAAAATTCTTATTTCTATTTGGGTCATTATTTTCATTCTGCTTCATTTAATTTTACTAAATTATACTACTTTGTCTTCCATAATGTTACACTTGGTTATAATTATAAAATGGCATGTATAATTCACATGTCATTTATATATGTATATCTTTCTATTCTTTTATCGTCAAATTATAGCTCTTGTGATTTAACTTAACTCCCAGCTTTTTATAAGCACTGGTTAGATATTTCAAGAGTTTTATATTGGTCAGAAATGTTTTTGAGTATAGAAAACATTTAAAAACATCTTTAAATAAATTTACTGTAAATGGCAAAATAGTTTAACATGTTAATAGTATATTTCCATGTCTTAAACTTATTACATTTGTAACTCTTTAGCTAGATAATAAACTCATTTACTCAATCTATTACTTTGCACCTCTATATTTCCTATGGAAGAAAAATCCCACAGTGGTGTTATTTGAATAGCTTGCTTGTTAAGGCCTAACACCATTGTTTCACACATAACAGAAAGTATGATTTGAATAGAAAGAAAAGTTCTTGCAAAGTGTAAAATCATGCCATTTTTTTAAAAACTAAGTTTATGAAGAGTAAAAATATTAAGATATATCCTCACCTTGGTTTTACCTTTAAGCAGCCTTTTATTTGTCTATTAGGAACTTCTTCCTGTGATTTTACGGGCTCCGGCTCTTGTTTTTTCTTTTGACATACCAGTATATAATTTGTGCCTTTATTATTTGACCAAAATGTACCAACAGAAGTTTCATATCGTATACAAAACTCAACTTTATTGCCTTCTTTTTGATAAGGTGGAACTAATGCAATCTTAAAGGAGAATTGGTCAGTTTCCCCATCGCATGAATTTGGAACATATTCTGCTAAAATGTCATAATGTGTCTGCCAGTCATCTAAGGACATTCGCACATATACTAACTTCTCAAAAGAAATATTCAAAACTCTAATAATTCCTTTCATGCATGTAGATCCAGGTAAATACTCCGTCGATTCCAAAATTGCTTTCTGTGTTTGAAGCTGTTGCATAAGATCCTCTTTTGAAGAAGGCAATTCAAATTGTGGAGATAATACATATTCTTCTGTATGGAAAATGTCTCTTTTAAAGTCAAAGTTGGTTGAAGGACTTGGAAATTCCCAGCAATCAAATTCTTTGACAGACACAAGATTGAGTCCAAAGGTGTCAGCAAATGAGACTCTTCTCCTACCTGAAGATGGTGTGTCCAAGTACATATTTTCCAAAGGATCAGAACTTCGCCTAGTAGGCTGAGGGGAGAAACCAAGTTTGAAAGTAGGTGTAACATCTTCATCTTCAGAAAAAGAATCAGATAAATTGGGAACTTCTAAAAAGTTATCTTTGGTAATCTTACTAGGTTCTTTAGTAGGCTCCATTGGGCTTTCTGATATCAAATAAGGGAGAACTGTACAACTAGAAGAGGCTGATATTTGAGATGCTGAAGCTTAAAATAGGTATAATGTTACAGTTGACATTGCAAAAGGAGTCAGCTCTATAAATAGGTGTGCTGGTGTGTAAACTATGCGAGCTTGTTGCCAAAGGCCTTTAATATGATAGCATTAGTGCCACTCTCACTAAACTGTTTCAGATTTAACTTTGAGTTCTTAAAGTTGATATAGACTGAGTTATCAGAAGATATTTTAAAAATCTTTGAGGACGTACCCCAAATTTTGTAACATTCAAAATAAAATATTATTTATCCAGGTAATAATAAAAATTAAAACTTGGAATGTTCTTTGAAAGGGGTGAAATGATATCATAATAATTGATAGCTAGTTTGAACTGAAAACAAATCTTCTGGAGAAAGCAATAGCAAAATGGAGAAGATAAGAACATTTATTGAATTGGTAAGACTCAGTAACTCATGTTTTGGAGAGCTTATACAACTGATTAGGTACTTGCCTTGCACAGGGCCAACCTGGGCCCCACACCAGATATCCACTATGGTCCCTGGGGACTGCTAGGTGTGCCTTCCCACCCCCCAAATGATACTTACCTACAAATTATAAGGAACTTAGAAAGTAAATATGAACTAAGAAAAATTTTCAAGTGGGGTAAACATACCTAAAAATATTCTGGGATTACTCTTGGCTCTAATCTCAGGAATTACTTCTAGAGGCAGTTCTCCAGGAACTGTATTGGATGCCAGAGATTGAACCAGGTTTGCAGCATGAAAAGCAAGCAGTCTACCCAGGTCCTGGAATAATAAAATTACAAAGTAAAAATGTGGGTGTTTTGAAGGAAAAATTAGCATCATTTATATAAATAAAACATTAAAAATAAATCATTTTAGTGAGATATAAAATAAATATTATGCAGGGTTGCAATGAGGTAGATTTAAAATAACTCCAGTAAAATATTAGTCAAATCAGTTTAATTTAAACATCAGTTTCATTCAATTGAGCCACTATGAAACCCATTCAAGATTTGTGCTATTCACAGAAAAATATGAAGCATAGTAGCAATTAATAAAATATGTAGAAAAGTTTTCAACTTTACTATTTCAATCTTACAAAACAGTTTTAATGCCATAGCATATTGGAGTTCATAAGAGTGAGTCACTTATTTATATTAGTATTTTCATGCTAATTTAAAGCTCTTTGCAGAGAGTAATTGAGTAAAACATAAAATTTCAAATGTTTTTATTCATAAATGTTCCAACAGAAAATTGCCCTATGGCTGTGGAATACAAAGATAAATATAGATATGTGTTCATAAAATAATTATAAATTTTGGGGCCATGCCCATTGATGCTCAAGGGTTACTTCTGCCTATGCGCTCAGAAATCGCTCCTGGATTGGGGGACCATATGGGACACCATTGAACCATGGTCAGTCCTAGGTCAGCTGCGTGCAAGGCAAATGCCCTACCGTTGAGCCACCTCTCTGATCCCAGAATTATAAAATTTTGAGGGGAGGACCACACATGACAGTGCTCAGGGGTTACTCCTGGGTTTGTGCTCAGAAATCACTCCTGGCAGACTCAGGGGACCCTATGGAATGCCAGGAATTGAACCTAGGTCCATCCTGTGTTTGCTTCTTGATAGGCAAACACCCTACTGCTGTGCTATATTTCTGGCTCCAGAATTATAAATTGTAAAGCTCTATAAACTAAATAAGTGGGTAATTTATTAGAGACATAGAGAGGAATGTTTCATAGAGGCTAGAAAAGGATGATAGTATATACTAATATTAAAAGAAAACTAAAAAATGTTAAGTGTGGGGAAAAGTCACAAAAAATGGTCATAGAAATTTCCAAGAAAGATATAAAAGAAACTGTTAACAGTGGCAATCTCTAATCACAGAGGTTAAGGGTTATAAAGATTTATCCATTTACTTTATGGTCTTTGTGCTCTTTGATACATTAGCCATGATCAAGATTTGCTTTCAGGGGCTGGAGAGATAGCACAGCGGTAGGGTGGTCTGCTCACAGTCGACCCAGGACGGATGATAGTTAGAATACCCGCATCCCATATGGTCTCCAGAGCCTTCGATTTCTGAGCACAGAGCCAGGAGTAACCGCTGAGCGCAGCTAGGCGTGACCCAAACACCAAATAAATAAATAAATAGATAGATAAATAGACTTGCTTTTTATGTATTTCCACTGAATTAAATAAAGTATAAAAGGTAATTGTTTAAAAACAATTGCATAGTTTTATTAAAATGGCAATTTGTAAATATGACTTATAAGGTAATTTTAATTTCATACAGAGTTGGTTTCAAAATTAAAAATGAGAATTGTAGATTATAACTAAATAGAATTATTAATCCTTTGCCTCATCCACATAATCAAATTCGTGGTGACAAGGTGAATTACTCAAGAAGTGGCTATCTCTTGCAATCTTAATGATCATAAATCATAATGAGTAGCCAAATATCAGGTGTATAAATTTTTTGTTTGTTTTTTTGGGGGGGAGCCACACCCATTTGATGTTCAGGGGTTACTCCTGGCTATGTGCTCAGAAATCGCCCCTGGCTTGGGGGGACCATATAGGATGGCGGGGGATTGAACCTCAGTTCGTTCCTTGGCTAGCGCTTGCAAGGCAGACACCTTACCTCTAGTGCCACCTCACCGGCCCCCCAGGTGTATAAATTGTGTCATTGGATATTCAAAGACATTAGTAACAAGATACTTCATAATCAGCACTCTAGTCCATACAATCATATAAATATAACAAAATTATGATTCACAAGCACAATGATATATTTTTTGTTTTCCATTTATACTTTATTATATCTAAAAGTTCTTATTTCTTTTTTTAATATAATTTTTATTTTAATCTTAGTGGCTTACATATCATTGACAATAATATTTTAGGTACACGTTAACATATATTAAAGTAATTTATATCAACAGGTATTACTGTTGGAATCTCTCCACTATTACCTCTATTATCATTAGAAGTGGGGAGATATTTATTTTAATTTTTGAGACCACTGTGAATTACAAGTCTTTCACAATTATATTTAAGGTATATAGTGAAAGTGAATTTGGGCAATTCCCACCACCGGTGTGGACCTCCCTCTGCCTCTGTTCTGCATCCCATAATTCCACACTTAGCCCCCTGTACTGCTAGTGTAACAATTTCCTTTTGTGCATAGCTTGTTGTAGTTTGGGTGTCTTGATTCAATTGTCATTGACTTTTGGTTGGGGAAGTAGAAAGATTAAAAAAAAAGACACCTAGATTGGTATCCTGATTCTACCAATAATTATTGGGTAATAGGCCTTTAACAAGCTATAGAATTTGGAAAACTACTTTTATATGTTATATGTTATATATTGCTCAGTTCCTAACCCACAGCTCCTTAATTGTTTACATAAAAGTTAACAGTTAAGTGATATGCTTTTGTCTACCAACCAGCAGAAACCCTCTGGTGTTATTTGTAATAATTATTTGTGACTAGCTAAGATAGAATTGGATAGATAAATAGGCAGATATACTCTCCAGATTTCATGCATAAAATATTAAGCTTTGCTTTGTAATTTGAAACATTTTTTTCTTTTCCAAAGACTGTAGAATGTAACACTTCATTTTGTGAGACAGAAAATAGTCCTACATTAGAAATTGATTCTGTTATTTGAGATAAACTTTTCCCATTTTAATTTGTCTCTTTACACAGAGCACTACTCCCTTAATTTGCAGTAATCACTATCTTCTGAAGTTTATAACCTGCACATAATTGTAGCTGGTTGACATACTCCCCCTTAGTCACTACTTAGCTGAAGCAGAGTGATTTCATCTTTAATCTTGCCTCACATGTCAATCCTCCAGTGCTTTTTATCATTTAGTTACTCTTCTAAGAACTTTTTCCAACTTGACTAAATTATCCTGCTAATGAGTTGGCCCTAGATGAATTCGATATAACAGATCAGGTTTCCCAAGCATGTAAAGAAACACTACCAAACTCAGTATTGTGATTAGTGTTTGTGTTTACTTAAAATTCACATTGCTTTGTTTTTTCCCCCATATCATAGATTGAACCAACATTCCTTTTTCTCATAATATCTACTGCTAACTCAATTTTAACATTGCATTTACAATATTCTACCTCATCTATATTTTCGGTATATTCAATATGACTTTTTTTTTTGGTTTTTGGGCCACACCCAGCAGTGCTCAGGGGTTACTCCTGGCTGTTTGCTCAGAAATAGCTCTTTTTTTTTATTCAGAAATAGCTCTTGGCAGGCATGGGGGACCATATGGGACACCGGGATTCGAACCAACCACCTTGGGTTCTGGATCGGCTGCTTGCAAGGCAAACACTGCTGTGCTATCTCTCCAGGCCCATTCAATATGACTTTTTAAAAGAAGATGTAGAACTCTTACAAAGTGCAACTTATTTCCTCACATTACATTTTCTTTTATTGATCAAAAATTCCACCTAGTTCCCAGAGTCATATCTCAAATATGAGAAACTGCATCACTTAGGATTCCCATTTACAGTAAAAGATGGAATGCCCCAAATATGACAATTTTAGGAGGCCTTATTAACAGATCTATAATAAAGTATAGCTGCATAAAACCTCAAGTTAGTGCAATAAAGTGAACTGAAGATAATTTACATCAGAGATAATATGTATCATTATTTACCAAGAGATAAGGGACAGAGGCAGTCATGACTTGAAAATGAAGTGTGTTGTAAAATGTTTGCTGGTTGCACAGGGATCAATGATCTATCATTAACAGGCATAGTCCTCTTAAAAAACTCAAAGAATTTACTTGTTTTTCCTTTGCCCAACCAGGACTACCAGACTATTACAATTCTTTCTGGTTAGACTCCTAGAGCATGGAGTAAGCTATATACAGCAGCTAAAAAGAGAACAGATAGATTGTAAGAAGACAAAAAAGATAGCAGAGATTAAAACTTTAATACTTACTTATCCTTATGTGCATATACATCATATTCAGAGACTATATGTGAATTTACAAAATGAATGCTTTTTCATATGTATTTCATTTAAATACCCACTATATTTATATTACCTATATTTTATTGTTAAAGGGTCAATAAAAATATTAAATTAAGATATCTAAGCGTTTAAATCTCTGCTACAATGTAAATAACAATTAAAAATTATTGTTCGTCCAGGTAGTTAAGAAAAAAATCAATTTTTAAAAGTTAATTGCAATTGCATGTTTCTCATTAGCATAGGGGTTTTTTTATCTGTAATATAAATTTAGAAAATATTATTTTAAATAGTTTGACTTCCCTAAAACTAAAACCCAGATGTATTCACTATTGAATTCTTTCAAAATTTTAAAGAGTACCCACTGTCAATCCTTTTTAAGCTCTTGAAATTAAAATTGAAGAAACATAATCTCTCTCAAAAAGTATAGTAAGTTAACATTACCTTAATACCAAAAGGAGGAAGAGACACCACAAAAGAAAAGTGAATTATAGGCTGTTATACTTGATAAACACAGTTGCAAAGATCCTCAACAAAATTCTAGGAAATAGAACCTAATAACTCATCAAAATGCTTGACACCATGACCAAGTAGGATTCTTTCCAGAGATGTAAGGGTGTTTAACATACATAAATAAAACAATATAATACACCATATAAGCAAAAAGAAAAACAAAATCCATATGAGAATATCAATAGATATAGGAAAAGCTTTTGACCTGTTCATGATAAAAACTCTCAACAAGATGAGAATTGAAGGATCTTTTCTTAATATTTTCAAAACTGTTTACCACAAATCCATTGCAAGCATTATACTCAATAGGGAAAACTAAAACCTTTTCTCTAAGATCTTGAACATGACAAGATTGCCCCTTCACACCACTACTATACTTATAGTACTGGAAGTACTTGCCATAGCAATTAAGCAAGAAAAAAAATCAAGTGCATCCATATGGGAAAGGAAGAAGTCAAGCTCTCACTGTTGGCAGATGACATGAAACTGTATCTAAAAAATCCTAAAATTTCTACAAAAAAGTTTATAGAAACAATCAACTTGTATAGTAAAGTGACAGGCTACAAAATTAATACACAAAAATTCATGCCTTTGCTATATACAAATAACAAAAGAGAAGAAAAATATATTTTAAAAAATTTCATTCATCATGCCACTAAACATCAAAAACCTTGGAGTCAATTGAACTAAAGAGGTGAAGGAGCTATACAAAGAAAACTATAAAACGTTGCCTCAAGAAATAAAAAAGGACACACATAGAAATGGAGAAATATATATTTATCTTGGATTGGAACAATAAACATAATTAAAATGGTAATAAATCTCAAAGCATTTTACAGATTTAATGCAATCCCTATAAAATATTCATGACATTTTTCAAAGAAATGAATCAAATACTCTTGAAATTCATTTGAAACAATATAGTCTACAAATAACTAAACCAATCCTTAATAATATCAAAAAAAGGGAGGAATAAATGTTCCCAACTTTAAACAGTGCTATAAGGAGTAGTCATTAAAACAGCATGGTATTGAAATAAGACAAATCGTCAAATCAATAGAATAGACTTGAATAGTAAGATATGGATCATAGGCTTGATTAATTAATATAAATTAATTTGTGATAATTCTTGATAAGTAATTTTTGATAAAGGAACAAGTAATAAAAAGTGGAGCAGGAAATCTTCAACATTTGGTTCTGGGAAAACCGGTCAACTACAGGCAAAAAAAATGAATTAAGACTTCTATTTAATACCATGCACAAAGGTCAAATTAAAATGAATATCTTGATATCAAATCTGAAACCATAAGGTACATAGAAGAAAACTTAAGCAGACCACTTCACGATACTGAGATTAAAAGCACCTTTAGTACAGCCAAGCATGTGGAAATAAAGACAAACAAATGAGACTAATTAAACTGAGAAGCATCTGCATCTCAAAGGAAACAAGGACTAAGATACAAAGGCTGCCCACAAATGGAAAAACTTATTTACCCATCACCTGTCAAGGGGTTAATACCTAAAAATATACAAATTCTGATAAAACTTACCAAAAAATAATTTAACCCCATCCAAAAAAGGGCAGAAGAAACAAACAGACATTTCTTCAAAGAAGAAAAACAGATGGCTAAAACGCAAAGAAAAATATGTTCCACACCTCTAGTAATCAGGAAGATGCAAATCAAAACAAAGATGAAATATCCTCTCACAGTAGAGAAACTGGCACACTTCACAAAGAACAATAATAACCAGTGGTGGCATGGATGTGGGAAAAAAGGAACTTTCATCAACTGCTGAAGGGAATGTAGACTGGGTCAAACTTTCGAGAAAACATTATGAATATTCTGAAAAAAAAAAGACTAGAAATTGAACCTCCATATAACTCAGAAATACCATTCCTAGGAACTCTAGGAACCCAAGAATACCATGCAATAAATCCATTTGCATTTCTATTTCATTGCTGCATTATTTATAATAACCAGAATCTGAATGCAACCTAGGTACCTGGGAATAGATAAGTAACTAAGAAACTGTGATACAACTAAACAATGGAATTATGTGCAGCTGATAGTAAAAATGAAGTAATAAAATTTGCTTGCATATATGTGGAGATTACTATACTGAGTTGAATGAGTGAATGTAGTGGGATAGACATAGAATAATTTCAGTCATTTGTGGGATAAAAGAAAGATAAAACATATATGGTAATAGGGGCCAGAGCGATAGCACAGCGGTAGGGCATTTGCCTTGCACGAAGCAGATCCAGGACGGACCTTGGTTCTATTCCTAGAGTCCCATATGGTCCCCTGAGCCAGGAGCGATTTCTGAGCACATAGCCAGGAGTAATCCCTGAGCGTCACAGAACGTGGCCCAAAACAGAAAAAAAAAAAAGATCTATGGTAATGATAGCCAGAGACAATAGAAATGAGGGTCAGGGTCTTGGTAAAAAGCTTGACACACACAAATAGGGGAACAATGCACTTAGGGTAGAGAAGGTACCACTGGGACAATGAAAGTTGGAACTGATCACTTTGAACAAAACCAGGGTGCTAAAATAAGATAAAATGATATACATGATACATACCGCCTTGTTGACAGTAGTTTAAAAAGGAAGAATAAAACGATGAGAGAGAGAAAGAGAGAGAGAGAGAGAGAGAGAGAGAGAGAGAGAGAGAGGGAGAGAGAGAGAGAGAAGTAAAATGTCTGCCAAGAGGCAAGCAGGTAGGGAAGAGAGGAGGGTGGGAAGTAAACTGGGAATATTGGTGTGGGAAACATGCACAGTGAAGGGACTGAAACTCAATCATAAAATATTTTGTATTCACAATACTTAAATAAGTATTATTAAAAAATAAAATTTACACTTTAAACACATGAAAAAATACCCTGAAATAAGGTCTTAGAAATAATATAGCAAGTAGAACAAGGAATTGCCTTTTACACAGCTAGAACCTGGATTGGATCCCAGTATTGAATATACCCCCGTCCCAGTAATGCAAAGAGTGGTTCTTGAGCATAGAGCTAGAAGTAAATTAAACGTTACCCGTGTGGACCCCCCCAAAATAAATAAAAATAAGTAGCCTGCAATAGTCTATCTTAAACAAGGATACAGATGAAATCTTGATGAGATGATCAAACTAGAATATACTGTCAGATCTACTGACTAAGCATTTTCATGTTGATTATGTTCCAAAAGTGACTATATTATTATTATTATATGATTACTTATTATTGCTGTGTTATTTATGTTACAAAAGTCACTATATCTACATAATGACAATATTCTTTAATCTATCGGCCATAGTCTCAAGTACTTATACTCCAGTTAAAAAGAATCACAGTCACCATTCCTTATATTTCATGTATTTCATGGATTTTTTTCTAGAGATTAGAAACACTTTTTAACAAAAAATGGCAGAAAATTTAGTAGTATTATAGAGTAATATCACTTTAGGATATTTAGCAACCATCTACTTTAGTTTCCTCAATTTATGCCTAAGCATACTACAACCTAAATAATGAGGTAATCTATCATTTAGAAACAGAGCTATACCTTGAGCTCAACTCTCTTATATTCAGTTCAATATTATTCATATATCATATATAGCAGCTTTTAGTTGTAGCATTCTTTGTTCATTTATTTTGTTGTACAAATCATTATTAGTAAAAATGGGTATTACTTTTGGGGTTTTTTTGATGGATTTTTTGTTTGTTTGTTTGTTTGTTTTTGTTTGTTTTTTCAGCCACACCAGGTGACACTCAGGAGTTACTCCTGGCTATGCGCTCAGAAATCGCTCCTGACTTGGGGGACCATATGGGATGCCGGGGCATAAAACGCAGTTCCTCTGGACCCAAATGGGTCTTATTTTTATTTGATGAATTTTAGGGGGGCTTAAGAATTGCTTTATTTCAGATTTACTCTTCTTTAATCATCCTTTATCTGTTTGATAACCATCGTAGAAACGTCTAGGTAATTTCCAATAAGTCTTCTAAAAGTCTTTTAATAGGGATCTGTTAGTAACACTCTTAATGTTTTCTTTGTATAAAAAATCATCTTACTCTGCCCTCTCTGTCCCTAAGAAATTTTACCATATGCTTATTTCGGAACTGTGAAAACTTATTATGTCATTTCTTTCTTCTTCTTCTTCTTCTTCTTCTTCTTCTTCTTCTTCTTCTTCTTCTTCTTCTTCTTCTTCTTCTTCTTCTTCTTCTT